>JBAMBO010000779.1:0-15014 GCA_037044535.1 Lordiphosa magnipectinata
GGTGTGGTTCACAGTAAAAAAAAAACCGGAATTCCGGGTTCGAACCGGTTCGGTTTAAAACCGGTTTGCAGCCCTGCAAGCAATAAACGAAACCCAAAATGCTCTTAGAGTTCTTGTCAATTTACAATCAACTTCTATGCAAAACTCTAAAAGCCAACGGGATCGTTATCTTTCTGAGTAAAAGCACCTTACACCATTTATGGGCAATGGTTCAACCAGCGTCGCCGCTTTTACCCAAAGGGTTGAATATTATCTCGACCGTATCCAAGATGAGGAACACAAGAAGTTTGCAATGGCAACCATATATTTGAAGAAAATCCAAGGAGAATCCTAAGCTTCATTACTACATCTAGAAAACTATGATGACTGGAAGACTGTCAAGAAAGAGCTGAGAAATCGATATAAGCCTGACATTCTACCAGAAGAACTTTATGAGAACATAGGAAAGCTTAGAGCTAGTAGTGTAAGGGATTTACTTGAAAAAGTAAAAAAAACTCAAAACTGTAAAAGAGGAACTAAAAGTATATTACAGAGACATATCACATATAGATTTGAGTGGTATAGATTCGCTTCTTGTTAATAAAATTAAAAGAATATCCCAAGGTACATTAGCATATGCTATAAGAAATATGACTAGACTTGAAGAAATTATTAAAGAGTTAAATACAACAAGTTTTGAGAATAATTGCATTAAAAATGAATTCCGTATTTTTAAGAATAAAAATAGAGTTGATATTCAAAACAGATACAATCAAGGTTATAACAATTCTGGTAATCAGCAAATGTTACAACAAGCAAACAATACCACTAAAAATAACTCCTGACACTAGTAAACGGCAAAAGAACAACAACAATAGACAAAACAACTCCAATTATAATTTTCGACAGGGTAATACACAACTGTTAGGCCATACATTGGGGCAGCAAAAATATATTGGGTTGTTGTGAACTCGGATACCATAACTAAAAATGGTTTATCTTCATTGAAAAAAATCGTAGAATTGTTAAGGATAGTTTAACTCAAAGTTAAGGAGTAGTTATTTCCGATAATATCAAAGAAAGTCAAAACAAAAGTATAGTTTCTCCGCAAAACAAGTATAAAAATCAGGGCTGCAAACTCAAAAAATTATTCGGAACCTCCGGTTTGCTGGTTCGAACCAAAATTTACCAACGGTTAAGGTTCGGAAATTTGAGGTTCGAGGTTTTTGGGCGTTGGTTTTGGTTCGAACCTTGGTTCGTTGCATGTTTTTCACAATCAGGTGTCCTGGAAATCTCTAGAGATTTTCGTATAAACGATTGCACTTCGAACTTAACTTGGACTACTTTATTTGTGAAGTGAAAGGAATAAGACCGGCTACTAGATCATATGGAAGGGAAACCGTACGCATTAAATCTCCTTGGCTTTGAGCAGGCGGTTTCAAATCTCTCAACTTTCGTCATCTAATCTAGTAGGCCGGCATATTTGTGCCTCTTTACATGTAAAGTCAAACGGCTATAATATGAAATGCTACCGTTTATACGAAAACCTCTAGAGATTTCTGGGACACACCCGTATATATAATATTTAAAATAACAATACAATAGGTATACACTTGACGCATAGATACATTGTTAGTCCACATTTACACGGTGAAGCAAACTTCATTAAGTTCCTCATGAAGCTTTTGTTTGTAGGGAAGAGGTGTAGGGGGGCAGTCAAAGCAAGCAAAGCTTCATGACAAGCTGGCTATTAAGTTTTTCGATATGTATCAGAGAACTGCAAAAATCACTTTTGTCTTGATTGGCTCATACACAAAAATTCTTACTCACATTTAATCAATCAACGAAACTCAGAGCTATATATATTCAACTCACAACACAATCGCATCGAGCGGCGTTATGTGATCCAACGTGTATGTTCATCTTTAATCATCGAACAGAACTCAGTGCTGAATATATTCAGCTCATACCGGCAGTCGCATTGTGCGGTTCAGCTAGAGTTTTTTGATCGGACGTTTATGTGTTCGATCCAACAAAACTCAGCGTTGACCGGCCACTCTTTCCATCTCTCTCTTTTTCATAGCTGTCAGCAGCGCCGTCACTGCCTATGCGTCTTTGCAAGAGTTTATTCATACGAGTTGATTTCGCTCACTCTAAACAATCGTCGTTGAGCCAAACGAACAATCAGCCGAACTGATTGGAATGAAGTCGAACATGATTATAATCCGAGTGCCAACAATTGGTTCGAATAAAACTCTGCTGCGTACATGTTGAGTGTGCAAGTTTGATGAATAGAGCGCGAAGCCTGTTTAGCCAGTTTTCTCTGATTTAGTGTCTGTTTATGTTCTGTACCAAAGGTACAAAGAATATTTGTGCAAATGTATGTAACCACCGGAACAAAGCATCTCAGACCCTATAAAGTGTATACATATATTCTTTTGCATGTGCAATCATAGTCTGGCTTGACCGACTTGCCGTATTGTTATATTTCTAATTGTCGACCCAAATAAATTTTAATGTGTATAATCTTTTTTTTGAACCGAACCAAAAGTTTGGGTTCGGAACGGGTTCGGGTTCATCTATTTTCATCCTCGTGGTTCGGTTCAGGGTTTGGTTCACAGTAAAAAAAAAACCGGAATTCCGGGTTCGAACCGGTTCGGGTCAAAACCGGTTTGCAGCCCTGATAAAAATAGTCAAATAAGCAGAGCTCGCGAATAACCCTCAACACTTTTTTCAGTGCGATCAGCCCACTGACAAAACAGAAAAAAACAAAGACGACTCGGTCTCTCACTGAGCAAAACACTTTTGTTCCCTCCTCATGTGTTTTCTGTTGAGCATTTTCGGTTGATCAAAACAAACGAGACAGACCGTCAATAACAACTGAGAGGAACAATTGTGAGCGAGCGCTCACGCAAAAACTGTCTTCAAATGAGCAAAACACAAAAAGTGTCAGCAAAAAATGTTATTTGTTTTATTCGTGTGGTAGGCGGTGGGCTTATGTACTATATGTACAATGTACATAATTAAATAAATATGGTTTTTAGGCGTTAAGCAATTACCAAAAACTAATATTTTCTGCATTTCATTAAAAATAATAAATTTCTTCATACTACACATATGTACAAAGATCGTTGACTGAGACAAACACACACACACACAGGCATCCCAGTCACAAACTGGCTTACATTCTTCGAAGACACCTTGGAAGTCGGCTTTCGGCAAAACGGTCAGTGAAAAACATGAGCAAAACAAAAACGAAAAAAGCGATCTTTGGTTGAGCAAAAACAGCTATTGAGAAAAACAGAATTAAAAGTGTCTTTTTGCAACCTCTTTTCGTCGTGTCTGTAACAGACAGTTTTACACAGACACGCTGATAGTGTTAACAGTTTTTTGCTAGCTCTGGATAATAGTAAAAAAACGTTCGCGATCGGTACTTAATTCAATTTGAAAAAAAAACAATAGAGATAAATTATTGTGTAAATACTCGGTAGAATGCTACATTAAATCTCTGTTAAAATAAATTAATCGCTTTTGAATATTCCGTTCCATTTCGCAGATTTTTGCATTTTACTAGATTAAGCCAAAGTCAATACCCCCCATCCCCACCCATATACGTATTTTTAGCATTTTGCCGAAATATGATTTGAAAATTTAGCTATTTAAAAAATTTAATTGTTTTCAAGTGTCTTTTTGCAACCTCTTTTCGTTGTGTCTGTAACAGAACAGTTTTACACAGACACGCTGATAGTGTTAACAGTTTTTTGAGAGCTCTGATTTTTATACTCTGTACCGAAGGTACATAGAGTATATTAAGTTTGTGCAAAAGTATGTAATAGGGAGAAGGAATCGTTTCCGACCCTATAAAGTATATATATTCTTGATCAGCATCAACAGCCGAGTCGATATAGCCATGTCCGTCTGTCCGTCCGTCCATCCGTCCGTCCGTCCGTCCGTCTGTCCGTCCGTCCGTATGAACGAAGAGATCTCAGAGATGGTAAGAGATAGAGGTTTGACATGTATGGGACATATATTTCTTATACTTGCAGGCAGATCCAGTTTATTTTCAATTTTTGCCACGCCCCCTCCCGCCCCCGCAATTTGGAAAAAACTTCATATCTCCTACAGTTTTGGAGATAGATCGTTCGTACCTTCTAGAGATACCTTGTAAACAAAATTATTTATCGATTTGTTGAAGGAATGATAAAGATCGGATGAACGATACTCAAGTTATGGGCAAAAAACGGCCACTCAACACCACCCACCCCCCCACCAATAACCACAGCAACATACCCCTAACCGTTCAACACAGGCAATCTTAGTGCGAGAGAGAAAGAGAGAGAGAGAGAGAGAGAAACTTAGAGAGCGCACCGCGTTGTGCGCGGGGTGTTAACTGGCCGTTTGACTCCTGAGCAAATGCGAGTGTAAGGGTACAGAGTATGTTATAGTCGGGCTTGACCGACTTTCTTTCTTGTTTTTATTTTATTTTCGTAATGCACATATATTTAAGAACACACACAGAGAATTTCAAGTCTATCCGGCAATTGTTGTCAAAGTGACACTCACATTTGTAAAGAAGTTTACCTGAACTCAGGAACACTGCGAACACACACGTCCACGTACGTTCTGAATAGCTATAAAAGAATTAGTTAATAATCGTTAATCAATGCTTAATTACTAAATTAAGAGTAGTAAATAAACACACCAACTTAACGCCAGCACACAGAGCAGGCAGCGCAAGCGAGGGAGTGGCTGAGAGTAACATTTGGGCACACAACAGCAACAACAAAGGCGAAGGCAACAACGTCAACAATTTTTTCTAAATTGTGTGGAAAAAAACTAACAAACTTTACAAATAAATTCGAGTAGCGAAAATGTCAGCGGGTCCCACCAAGCAAGAGATCGAATCGGGTTTCAGGCGCCTACGTTCCCAACCAGCGAATAAATCCTGCTTCGATTGTGCAGCCAAGTCACCCACCTGGTCTTCCGTCACCTATGGCATCTTCATCTGCATTGACTGCTCTGCGGTGCATCGTAATTTGGGCGTGCACTTGACATTTGTGCGCAGCACAAATCTAGACACGAATTGGACTTGGATGCAATTGCGCCAAATGCAGTTGGGGGGCAATGCCAACGCAGCGCAGTTCTTCCGTGCCCACAACTGTGCGAGTACGGATGCCCATGTTAAGTATAATTCCAGGGCTGCTCAGCTCTATAGGGACAAACTGGCAGCTCAGGCACAGCAGGCCATGAAGATACATGGCACCAAGCTGCATCTGAATCCAACGGTGGACAAAAGCGAAGGCAATGGCTTGCCCAAAACTGAGGAAGAGGATTTCTTTGCTCAGGATTTTAACGCGGCAAACAAAAACATCAGCCAGCTGGATACCAAATCTGCTGCAGCTATTTCTGCCCCTGCTCCTGCCGCTGCTCCTGCTCCCATCCCTGTGGAGGCGCAGCTGGGTGCTCCTAGTGTGAATTTGCTCAATGCGTCGGTTCCACAGGCAGGCATGATTTCTTCCATAGGCGTGCGCAAGATTCAACCCAAAAAGGGTGGACTGGGCGCTCGTAAAGTAGGCGGTTTGGGAGCCACCAAGATCAAGGCCAATTTTGCTGATATTGAAGCACGTGCGAATGCGGCAAATGAAATGAAATCTGCAGCAGCTGCAAGTCAAGCCCCATCCACCGATAAGTCTCCACAAACGGCTGAAAAGGAATTGGAACAAGTGGCCAGCATGCGTTTGGCCTATCAAGAGTTGTCAATGCAAAAGACTCGAGAGGAGGCCAAACTCAAGAGTATGGATCCGGCCAAAGCCAAGCAAATGGAGCGTTTGGGCATGGGTTTCAATTTACGTGGCTCGGATGTAGCGCACTCGGCCTTGAGTGATATGGAGACCATTCAACAGACAGCGACACCCAAATCGAAAATGTCGCAGCTTGTCAACTTGTACAGCAATAGCAGCCTGGGAGAGAAGAAGGAGAGTAACTCCACTTCCAGCTCGAGTAAACTGGATAAATTTGAATTAGATGCTTTGGGCTATGAGACCATAGAGCCTATAGGTGGTAGTCATGGTAACATCACGTCCATGTTTGCTGCCAGCAATGATTATGATAAGCCTACGCCCAAGACCGCCACCACTTCCTACTCCGCCAGCAAGAGTAAAAGCAGCAATGCCAGCAGCAATGATCCTGTGATGGCGCAACAGAAATTTGGCAACTCCAAGGGTTTTGGTTCCGATCAATATTTTGCCAGCGAACCATCCTCGTCTGATGTAAGCGCCAATTTGAATCGTTTTCAAGGATCACGTGCCATTTCATCGTCGGACTACTTTAATGATGGGACTTCGGGTGTCAGTCAAAGAGGTAGCGGCGGCGGCTATGCGTCATCGGTGAACTTTAACGCCCCCGATTTGGATATGGAGAGCGTTAAGGAGAGTGTACGTCAGGGTGTACATAACGTAGCCGGACGTCTGAGTAATATGGCCAATGATTTCATGTCATCGATACAGGATAAATATGGTAACTGATATCAAAAGCAGCAGCAGCAGCTGCAGCCCAGCCAAGCAAGCGTTAGTAGCAGCAGCAGCGGTGACGATGTCGAAGGAAGAGATCCTAATTTTAATGTTTTTATATATTAGTAGTCTGAAATGAAACAATTAGCCATTAGGCAAAAAGTTATTAACCATTCCAAGCAGATTACTCTCTACATACTTAATTGCATACAGATAGTAGCCTAGCATTGTAGACTACGACTTGTTCTTGTATATAAAGAAAGAAACATTCAATGCAGAGAGCTGTAAAATACGCGTAGTGTCTTTTTAAATATCTATCTATTACCTCCACCTGTAATTTTTTCAAATTTAAAAGTTTTTTTTGTTTTTAATTTTTTTGTGTGTTAGTGAAATATTAATAAACATATAACCAAAAAATGGATGGTAGAAATATTTTTAGTTTTTATACTCTGTACCGAAGGTACATAGAGTATATTAAGTTTGTGTAAAAGTATGTAACAGGGAGAAGGAATCATTTCCGACCCTATAAAGTATATATATTCTTGATCAGCATCAACAGCCGAGTCGATATAGCCATGTCCGTCTGTCCGTCCGTCCGTCCGTCTGTCCGTCCGTCCGTCCGTCCGTCCGTCCGTCCGTCCGTATGAACGAAGAGATCTCAGAGATGGTAAGAGATAGAGGTTTGACATGTATGGGGCATATATTTCTTATACTTGCAGGCAGATCAAGTTTATTTTCAATTTTTGCCACGCCCCCTTCCGCCCCCGCAATTTGGAAAAAACGTCATATCTCCTACAGTTTTGAAGATAGATCGTTCGTACCTTCTAGAGATACCTTGTAAATAAAATTATTTATCGATTTGCTGAAGGAATGATAAAGATCGGATGAACGATACTCAAGTTATGAGCAAAAAACGGCCAATAAACACCCAGCACCACCCCACCCACCACCGCAGCATTCTATTGAACGTCAATCTTAGTGAGAGAGAGAGAGAGAGAGAGTGAAACTTAGAGATGAGCGCGTATAACTCGTGAGCAAATGCGAGCTGAGACGTTAAGGGTACAGAGTATGTTATAGTCGGGCTCGACCGACTTTCTTTCTTGTTTTTTATTGAATTTTAAAAAAGCCCAAAGTTTGACCCTATTTTTTCACATGGAGAATCCCCCTTTAAATGGTTGGGATCAGTTCCGAAACAGCGTTGTCCAGACTTACCAATTGGTATTCCGAAATGTTGTGAGTTATCTCTGTTTAAATGGTTTTGATTGTATTGAATTATAATCAATCCTGACCTTGAGCCAACACAAACAGCAAAAACTTTGACTTTATTACCTTTTGTAAAAAAAGCTAGATTTTAAGTACGATTTTCTCCACGAACAAGATTGTGAAAAATGTATTTTATTGCTGGTCACCAAAGACTCATCTATTAACAAGAAAGAAAGTCGGTCAAGCCCGACTATAACATACTCTGCACCCTTACACTCTCATTTGCTCACGAGTCAAACGGCAAGTTAACACACAACGCGGTGCGCTCTCTAAGTCTCTCTCTCTCTCTCTCACTCTCACCCAACGTTTGGTTCGAACCTTGGTTCGCTTGAACAAAAAAGAATAGTTTTACTTTCGATTTATTAATTCTACGTTGATAATGAAATTTATATACCTCTCTATTCATATACTTAGTCATAATATTCAATACTTAAGTTATTGTAATTATAAAATCAATAAGCTGACATTAACAATTTTTAGGAACTGCTTAGTATAAGCATTATATCTTCCAGAAGCTGTTCATCTATACTAGCTCTCAAATCAGAAAGAACAAACCCTAAGCCCTATACGCATTTGTGAAGTAACGAGATCTCATACAAAAAGTTTTACTTCTCTCCTGTCAACTTTACAACTGCGTAGAGGGCTTAAGTGTTGAAAATGCTCCTTCGACTAATACCTGAGTTGCTGAAACAGCTAGTATAGTAAAGGCAATATTTTTTAAGTCTTCGTTGTTATGACCTTTCCAAAATTCTGAAACATTTGTCGATGTATGTAATGTATGTGCTCTTTGACAGTTTCCAAAAAAATCTATAACATCATTCACAGCTTTTATATTTGTACAATCAGACGTTGAGTCAGTTGCTTTGCCACTGTTTTTTGTCAGAAAAATATGGAATCTCGGGTCTGAGAATACTGCAGCCAATTTTGGTACTAAACTCATAAAAGAAGAATGTTTGTCGGGGCACTTAGTTAGTAATAAACAATGATTTGCTGAAGATTTTAAAACAATTGCGCGGCGTGAAAACCAAGCTTAATATAAATTACTTGGTAGTAATTGTGATCTATACTGTCCGTTCAAAGCCAAGTTGATTCATCATATGGTCAAACGGTTTCTTTCCGTATAATCTATCATCATCATCATAATTTATCTTGTCACTTTACCTCAAAAATTATTCACGTTTAGCTAGAAATGCAATCGTTTATAGTTAAATCTCCAGAGATTTTCAATATGTATCGTTGAATAAATTAATTAAATTGGTGAACCGAACTTCATTTTTCGATAAAGTGGTCCGGTTCGGGTTCAGGTTCGAGGATTAAAAAATATTGAGCGCCTGGTTCATGGTCCGGTTCGCGAACCCCAAAAAACCCGAAACGAACCGGTTCTCAAGGGTTCGGTTCCGGACCGATTTGCAGCCTTGGTTTTTTATAAGTATAATACCACTTTGTCTAGCTCTGACCATATTGAAAGAACTTTTAGCTGTCGAGGCCAAATACTTACACCAAAAAGAAACAGACTAGATGACAAAAAAAAATGTTAAAGTACATTTTTTGTACCTTTAGCTTTACCTATGTACTAGAAATCCCGTATATCTGTTACCTTACCTAGGAATATTTTTTGAAATTTACCTTGTACCTTACGTAAGAAAATTGAGTATCCAATCACTGGCTATATGGTTTAGTCATCCAATCCGGCCGGCTCCGACAAATGTACAGCGTATTTGTACTAAAAGAATACGTGCAAAGTCTGGTCACGATAGCTTTAAAACTGACGGAAGACATATCAGAGAAACAGACAGACGGACAGACGGACATGGCTATATCAACTCAGCTCGTCATGCTGATCAAGAATATATATACTATATGTGGTCGGAGATGCTTCCTTCTATGCGTTACAAATATCTGGACAATTTTAATATACCCTCCTCTACAAGGGTATACAAATTTTAAAAATGTAAATTATTATCAAAAAATGATTTTCAAAGATATTTTAACGACATGGCATAAAAATAACTTAATATTGGGCCAGATCAGTTTGTTTTGAAGTAATTACAAGGGAAATTTAAAAATTTCCGTCTTTAGGCCGTACATCTTCCATTGTCGGTCTAGACCCTTTTTGGATTTTAATATATACGTCCAACTGACTTGCTGGGGAAAACGGATAATTGATTTGAATTCAGCGACTAAAAATACATATGGAAAGTAACAATCGCTTGGGTATGAAAGGTAGACTAAACATTTTTATTGCAATCTAGCCCGTAGAAAAAACCCTTAGCAAAAACCAGGCATAAGTCAACATGATGCGGCTGCCATTTAAGAACTAATTTGCGAAAGTGGTCAACATTAATCTTCACATGGCCATATGGTGTACCCAATTTTATACTTCGGCCGCTTAACCAATCCAGTAAAGAATCACAAATGTTTGGAAAGAATTTCTAGATTGTTTTAGTAAAACTAGTTTACAGCCAAAAAGACGCATTTCTATTGAAACTGTTTTTAAGTGTAGATATGATTGGTGATCTCAATAATTCTTTCATGGCAACGTTTTTTAAAAATGAATTTTTTTCATTTTTTCGGTAGGTGCACTTACATTTTAAGCCATATCTCACTTCAAAATCGTCAGATGGAGTCAAGCAAGATATGAATCGAAAAGTAATTGAATTGTCAATAATCGTACAAGACTCTATTTTCAAATCGGTTAAGTAGGTAGTTCCGGCTGGCCCTTTGTAGGGGCCACACATAGACCTTACGGTCCTTAGTGAGGCCGGGTGGTTTTTCTGGGTACCATTAGAAATCCAAGAGGATCTTTGACGTTTTGGCAAATGCCAATAGTTGGTAGGGAGACTTCCTAGCCGCCACTTCATGAGAGGCGCGACTTGGGGAGCGCAGATGTCTTAATCTTGTCTTAGCGATCGCTGGGCAGCTGCAGATGAGGTGTTCCAGAGTTTCGACGACTCCAGGTTCCTTACATTTCCCGCAGGTGTCCGCTGTCGTGATGCCCAGCTTTTTCGCGTGAGCAGCTGCTAGGCAGTGACCCGTTAGTATGCCTATAAGCAGTCTTCAGTCTCTTCTTTGAAGCTGTAGCATATAGTGCGTGACTTTTATGTCACTTGTCTTGCACATAATTTTTGAGATTCTGCAGCCGGTTGTGTTCTTCCACTTTTCCTCTGCTTCTTTCTCCGCTATGTCTTCCATATATAGCGTCTGTACGGAGATAGATATGTTTAGTGTTGCTTCTTGGCTTAGTGTGGTTCCGGCTTTTGCAAGACTGTCAGCCATTTCGTTTATATCAATGCGCCGGTGGCTGAGAATCCAATAGATTTGCACCTTTCTAGAGATGCTGAGGGAATCTATTGCCTCCCTGCTTGCCAGAAGTTTTCATTTTTAGAGTTAATAGCGTGTCTCTGCATTGCTTTGATTGCCGCTTGGCTGTCAACGTATATGTTTATTTGATTGCTTAGTGCGTATTGTTCTGCCGATTCCGCTGCTTTCCTTGTTGAGAAGACTTCCGCCTGGAATATGGTGCAGTGGTCTGGCAGTTTATAGGAGAGCCTCAATTCCGGCTCATCGCAGTATACGGCGGCTCCGAATCCTGAAGCCATTCTTGAGCCGTCTGTGAATAGGTGCATTGCTTCCTGGGCCAGTCCTGTACGCCAGTCTTCTGGTCCCAATAGTGCTGGTGCGCCTGTGAAGTTGGTTTTTAGGATCATGTAGTCCATGCTACTGTTGATCACTCTACCCACCATGCTGTGTCCATAGCTTTGTAGCGCCATGGTTCTTGCCGCACAGAGACGTTGGGCCGTCTTTTGTGCAAGGAGGCGTGCTTGGATGTCCAGGGGGTTGACTCCTAGGATGTGTTCGAGTGCTTTTGTTGGAGTGGACCTCAGCGCCCCCCGTTATGCAGACTAATGCCTGCCGCTGGGCCTTTTCCATCAGCTTTAGATATGTGGACTTCTCCGTGGCTTGCCACCGTACCAATATGCCATGTAGTAGTATCGGTCGTATTATTGAGATGAAGAGCCAGTGCGTTAGACTTGTGATAGGCCCCAAGTGCTGCTTAGCATCTTCTGGGATGCATATAGCGCATTGGTTGCCTTTTTCACCCTTTCCTCCACATTGAGTCTCCATGACAGTTTACTGTCGATTACTACTCCAAGGTATTTTACGTTGTTCTTTGGCGTTAGCTGTATTCCATTTATCGTAGGTGGAGTCCATTGCGGTACCTTGTATCTCTTGGTGAAGAGAATCAGGTCCGTCTTCTCCGCATTGATACTGAGTCCGGCTTCTGTGGCCCACTTTAGTATCTCTTTGAGGGTAGAGTCCATGATTGAGCTAAGAGTCGATGGACATTTCCCCATGATAATTATGCTTATGTCGTCAGCATAAGCGGTTATCTTGGGTGCTTTCCTGCGGAATTTTCGTAATAGTTCATTGACCACAAGGTTCCATAGAAGGGGCGACAGGACTCCGCCCTGAGGCGTTCCTCCATGTGCCTCTTTCGTCATGGTTGTGGTACCCCACTCGGCTTGTACTCTTCTGCAGCTCAGCAGGTTGTATATCCAGGAGTCCAATGCCTTGTGTATTGCTAGTACCCAGATATATCTAGGAATGCTCCCTGGGCAAATTCCAGATGGTACAGTGCCTTTTCGATGGTGGCTACTAGGGAGTGTAGCGCCGTTTCCACCGATTTCCCTTTCGTGTAGGCGTGCTGATTGTTCTCCAAGGTCAGGTTCAAGCCTTCTCTTATGTGGAGATCTAGCAGTTTTTCCATTGTTTTGAGCAGGAATAATGTGAGGCTTATGGGTCTGTAGTCCTTTGGTTGCACATGACTGCATTTTCCCGCGCTGTCCTCCAGACCACAGGTACATAGCTCCATCTCAAGCACGCTTCAAAAATGGATTGCATCCATGGGACGATTGCGCATTTGCTCGTCTTTAGCATGGCTGGGAATATTCCATCCAGTCCTGGGGATTTGTAACTCGCGAACAAGTCGATCGCCTAACGGATTTTCTCTGGACTAACTAAAAACAAGGAAGAAAGTCGGTCAAGCCCGACTGTAACATACTCTGTACCCTTAATGTCGCAGCTCCCATTTGCTCACGAGTTATACGCGCTCATCTCTAAGTTTCACTCTCTCTCTCTCTCTCTCTCTCACTAAGATTGCCGTTCAATAGAATGCTGTGGTGACGGGTGGGGGGGTGGTGTGTGTTTACTGGCCGTTTTTTGCTCATAACTTGAGTATCGTTCATCCGATTTTTATCATTCCTTCAGCAGATCGATAAATAATTTGTTTTCAAGGTATCTCTAGAACGTACGAACGCTCTATCTTCAAAACTGTAGGAGATATGACGTTTTTTCCAAATTGCGGGGGCGGGAGGGGGCACACACGCAACTGCAAAATGAGCATGTGTGTATTTTGCCGGCCCCTAGTGTAGAACAAACAAGCAATAAAGCAACAACAAAGCGATCAGTGCAACAGAAACCCACCCCTTTTAAATTCCAGTCGTCAACACACAAAAAAAGAGAAAGCAAAGCTAACTTCGTCTATGCTGAAGTTTTAATACACTTCAAAAAGCTCGCTCCAATGGTTAGCGATTTCGACCAAACTTCGCAAATCAGTTTTAAAGCATATAATTTTAATAATGACCCTAGTCATCCGAACTGGGCGGTTCCGACATATTAGCAGCGTGCTGCCAAAAGAAGACTCTATGCAAAATTTCAGCTCGATAGCTTTAAAAATAAGCGACCAGTTTGCGTTGAAACTGACACGCAAATGCGAGCGGCAGTCTGAACCAACTTTCGCACTTTTCTTAAAATTCCCCAAATCAAGTAGGTTGGCAGTAGATTTCTACAGAGCTAACTCGTTGGGGTGACGTTGTAGCATTTCTCACTTACATCCAAATTTCTATACCAGCAACAACAAATTATAAAATATTTTATTATTTAAATACAATTTTTTTTTTATATTCTGATATAATTGCCGACGAAATAAATGGCCAGAGCCTGATCGATCGCTTGAAGGATATCAATGAACCGATCAAATTTGAAAACATATTGCAAACCTTTTGCAAGGATGATGTGAAAAAAAGAGTTAAATACTCTCAAAGAGAAATTGAAGCATTTTACTTGACGCAGAGAACGGCAACTGAAAACTGGCATTTGAACGGGGAAGTACTGGAGAAAGTTTCTCACTATAAGTACTTTGGAGTGGTAATTGAGCAGAACATGCAGCTTACAAAACACATGCGAGAAAAACTAAGCGACTTAATGAAGGCAATCAACTCATGCTGGAAGTCACTGATCGGTAAACAAGAAGTGGCTCATAGTGTTAAGTATAAATACTTCACGGCAACGTCCAAAGCCATAATGTTTTACGCCGCTCAAATATGGGACTATATTTCGTTTGAGGATGTGGAAAAACTACAGCGCTTTTTTCAAAAAAATTTTTCAGACTACCAAGGAGTACGCCAAACTATGCACTGCACATCGAAACAGGACTAGGCCCGTTGTATTTGGACACACTGCGATTGCACTTCAACTACATTCAAAGGGTGATGAGCATGCCAGACAGTCGACTTCCAAAAATTGTAACAAGTTATCTCATTGAGAAAAGGCTCCAGTTTTTCCAAGAGTGGGAAAGGATAGGCAGTGAGCTAGATGTTACCATCAACTTATCAGACCACATCACACTGAAAATACTCGCATTCAGAGATTATCCAAAAAAATTTACGACTCAACGAGGACTTCGTATATATATCTGCCGGAGCAAAGCACTACCCGAACGACTCATCTTTAAGCACCACATGGGAACGTCAAACACGCAGTGCACCTTATGCAACCTTGGAGCTGTCGAAGATGTGCTACACTTTATTGCCATGTGCCCAATCGTCAGCGAAATTAGAAATCTGCACCTCAAGCAACGATTCCTGAATATTGAAGAAGTTAAATGGAAAAGACTGGAAGACACTCGCGAACTTTCTTTGCCATGATCTCAAATATAGAGGTCAAATAGGCAGAATATTTCTAAATGAAAGAAAATATAAACATACAAAATTTCACTTACTTATAAATAATATCTTAAATATCTCTAAATAACTACATTCTGGCTGACGGCTGTAGCCACTGCCACACACATATAAATTAAATACACTATTTATTAAAAAAACCTTGTAAGCTTTATGTATAATAAAACCTACCTACCTACTTGACGCAGCCGTACGCTTAGGTGTGGTCCAGGTATTTCATGAACATTATGTTGCCGTTTTT
>JBAMBO010000780.1:0-10184 GCA_037044535.1 Lordiphosa magnipectinata
GGACTCCAAAACCGGAGAAAAATGCAGCTGGAATGTGCAATCGAATACGAATACGGCCGCCCAAGATCAAGAGATGAGGAGGAATAACAACGCTGAAAAAATGATGCGATCAAGTTGGCAATATCCATATCGTTGTCAGCAGTTGTGTTGTCCAAGGAAAGTTCAGGAGGAAAACAAGAAGACTTGCGTTTGAATTGAAAGCTTAATTTGCAGTTAACCAAATAATCCTGGTAGCACTCGGAATTGAGTCTCATGAATTTGGAACGATCATCTGAGTATTTAGAGTAATCTATTTGGGAACCAGATCTCTTGAATTTTTTGTACAAACGACTCTTGATGTTTTTAAGATTGGACAATTCCCTTGTAAGCCAGGGTAGAGCCCTTGAAGGAGGGGAAGGCGCATAGAATGGGACGAATTCATTGAAAACAGTATTCAAGGTTAGATAAAAAGAATTGGTATTTTTCTCCATATCATGAAAAGAATCAAGGAAGGACCCACCGATATTAAGAAGCGCATCATTGATGTAAGACCAATCCGCCTTGTGAAAGCCAAAAGTGTTTGTACTTTGCATAGTCGGAATTGGGATGCTGGACGAATCAAATTCAATTTCAATTTGAAGAGTAGGATGGTAAGTATCCTCAGGGATAGAAAGCGGTGGCACTCTAGATACCACAGAGCTGGGAACATCGTTGGTAAACACTAGATTAAGATGCCTATGCATACCGTTCGGAATACAGTTAATTTGGCCGAGAGAGAGCCCAGCCATTAAATCTACAAAGTCGTGTTGAGCAGATGGGAAGAGCTCATTTGAGTTATTACTTGATGACCAGGAAATATGCGGAATATTAAAGTTGCCAACAACAATTATACGGTCACGGTCAACTACTAGAGAAGCTATTCGCTGAATTTGATTGGCATTACTTATATAAGAAGCAAGCTTAGAGGCAGGAGGAATGTAAGAGCATGTAATAAAGATATTATATTCATGAGTGCGGATTTTACCTGCAACAAATTCAATGTTGGACGAAGAGACTCAAGGAATCTCTTGGGATGCCCACACCGCTTTTACAGCAATTAGTACTCCTCCACCACGACGACCAGGACTGTCACATCTATAAACAAAATAATTGTCTGTAAGGATTTCAGAATTGTTAGTGTCAGGATATAGTGATGTCTCACAAAAAGCAATAGCATGATGTGTAAAAGTTGCGATTCTGCTATATAGTAAGCTGAGCTTACCACGCAGGCTATTGACATTTTGGAAGCAAATAGAGAACGGTATTAGTTTTTTGGAATAGGGACAGACGAAGGCGATTCAATTGAAGAAGTGGGATTTTTAGGTCGGTCAGTAAATAAGTGAACTACTGTGTGCTCAGGCCAGAAGGATGGGGCAAGTGCTCTGTCGATATATGAGTCAGGCAACGTAATTTTGAATTTTTTTTTTAATTTTGAATTTGGAAAATTCAAAATTAAATTAAATTAAATTTTCTAACCTCAACTTCATCATGGTTAGAAATATTAAAGCTGGAACATGTATAATGTTTGACCAGGGCATCCGTAGCCGATCCTTTGAGTCGAGAAAGAAATATGGACTTGCGAGGTGAGTGGTTCTTAGGTGGAACCGCAGTAAGCCCCATGAAAGCATTAGCAAATGTAACGGCAGCTGGAGCGTCAGCAGAAGATGCGGGACGAACTTCGGCAGAAATTGCAGAAAGATTGACAGCCGGATTGACAGCAGTGAATGTTACAGGAGAAGTAGCTAAAGCAGCAGCAGGAATGGGAGCCCGCATTGCAAGTCCCATGCAGGCGTTAGCAATTGTAACATCAGCTGGAGCGTCAGCAGAAATGGCAGAAGGATCGGTAGCCAGATTGGCAGCAGTATACGTAGATGAAGTAGCTAGAGCAGCAGCAGGAACGGGAGGTCGATCGGCAGCAGTACACGCAGCAGGAGAAGTAGCTGGAACAGCAGCAGGAATTCGGGAGCAGAAACGGTGACGGAAGCTGGAGCAGCAGCAGTATCGGTAGGCGGATTGTCAGCAGTTAAAGTAGTAGAGATTGTAGGATCATCAGTAAGAGAAACATCAATACCAGTAATTATACCCGATAATTATACCCGTTACTCGTAGAGTAAAAGGATATACTAAAGTCGTGCAATAGGCAGAAGGATTCATTTCCGACCATTTAAAGTATATATATTCTTGATCAGCATCAACAGCCGAGTCGATATAGCCATGTCCGTCTGTCTGTCCGTCTGTATGAACGCACAGAGATGGTAAGAGATAGAGGTTTGACATGTATGAGACATATATTTCTTATACTTGCAGGCAGATCAAGTTTATTTTCAATCTTTGCCACGCCCCCTCCCGCCCCCGCAATTTGGAAAACACGTCATATCTTCCACAGCTTTGATGATAGATTGTTCGTTCCTTCTGGAGATATCTAGCAATCAAAATTGTTTATCGATTTGCCAAAGGAATGATAAAGATCGGATGAGCGATACACAAGTTATGAGCAAAAAAAATATACGACCCACCCACCCCCACCAACCCAGCCTACCATCGCTGTATTCAAACAAACGCAGTCTTTGGGAAAGAAAGAGAGAGAGAGAGACTGAGAGAGAGAGAGTGAACCTTAGAGATGAGCGTATAATAAAAATATTGCACGATAATCGCGTGACTCCTTGGATGTATTATAATATTATAGTCGGGGCAAATGAACTGGTACAGAGTATGTTATAATCGGGCTTGACCAACTTTTTCACTTGTTATTTTCTTAAATTTAGTGTAATTTTTCTAGATATTTTTCTAAAATCTTCTCAAATTTAGGGCAAATTTGCCATTGAAGAAAAGAAATACATAGCACGATTTCCTAAAATAGGGCGACAACCATTAAAATTAGTAAAACTTCCTTATTTTAAGAAAAGCACGTTTCTTAAATTTAGAAACATTTGTTTAGAAATTCGCCCTTAAATTTAGAAAGATTAATATAGAAATCCGCCCTAAAAACGCACACGCTACACACGTGCTCTGTCAATATTTTTTGGGGAGTGAAAAAGTGAATTGGTGCAATGTCGGAGCTGGATATTTTAAAGGATCTAAAGGGTGCTAAAGGTGCTAAGTACTCATTCTAACATTCAAATACATACAAATAAATGAACAAAATTTACAAAGCTATCATTTTTTGGTCAAAATATTTATTATACCCTTGCAAAGGGTATTATAATTTTGCCCAGAAGTTTGCAACGCATCGAAATATTCATTTCCGACCCCATAAACTATATATATTCTGGATCAGGGCGACGAGCTGAGTCGATTGAGCTTTGTCCGTCCGTCTGTCTGTCTGTCTGTCTGTCTGTCCGTCTGTCTGTCCGTCTGTCTGTCCGTCTGTTTCTACGCAAACTAGTCTCTCAGTTTTAAAGCTATCGAACCGAAATTTTGCACAGAGTCTTCTTTTTACTGCACGCTGCTAATATGTCGGAACCGACCGGATCGGATGACTATATCTTATAGCTGCCATAGGAACCATCGGTCAAAAAATGGGTTTTAGTGAGAAAAACTTTTTTGTTTTCAATGTTAGCGGCCTTAAGCTCGGCCATAATTAATCTTATATGTTTTCAAACAGATTTGCAAATTTTGGTCAAAATCGGATGACTATAACATATAGCTGCCATAGGACCGATCGGTCGATAAATGGGTCTTAGTGAAAAAAACTTTTTTGTTTTCAAGTAAATCGTTCTTAAAGTCGGTAATTCTCAATATTAAACGCTTTCAAATTTTGAAAAATTTGATCGTTATCGGGTGACTATATCTTATGGTTGTCATAGGACCGATCGGTCGGAAAATGGGTCTAGGTTAAAAATATTTTTTTTTTTAATTTTATCGATCTTAAACTTGGCGATTGTTAATTTGATATGTTTTTGAAAAAGATTCGCGGAATTTGGTAGAAATTAGATGTTCATCTAACGGATAATGGATTTTGGCTACAAAAGTTTTTGATTTTTATCTAAGCGTTCTTAAACTCTGTCATTTCAAAAACAGCTTTTGCAAGGGTATAAAAACTTCGGAACAGACGAAGTTAGCTTGGTCTTCTCGTTTTTTATTTTTGCAGAACTACATTTTTCAAGGGAATCTTTGAAGGCATTGACGTGGGAGCAGCTCCGTACAATAATTCCCAAGGAGTTGACTGGGCCTGCAGTTATTTTTTTTTCAAATTTGCAAGATTGGCAAAAATCGGTAAGTAAACACAAATGGCCTCCCAGCACATAGCCACCGGTGGCCTAAGTGACACGTGAAAATCAATCGTGGCTATACACAAAAAATGGTACTCTTCATTTGTGTGTCTGTCAGGATAAATTTTTAGCGTGAAATTCATTTCAATTTAACATATGTATGTACACCCAGCGCCACAAAAAAAGCCGCACCTCGAAAATTTATGAATTTTTGCCATCACTATGCGGGGATTTCCCTACATGCCGTTCTATGGTCATATTTTTTTTTTGGGGGGTTCCCTTAAATATTCTTCACATAGATTCGTCATTTCAAGAGCTCAGTTGTCAAAATAGCTTTTTCTAGAATTTTATTTTTGAAGACATCTTTAAAAGCATGCCTAAAGGAAAGCAGTTCAGTATTCGGGAGAAGGAGAGAATACTTTTATTATCTGAACAAAATGTACCAAATCGTCAAATCAGTGCGTCGATTTTTAAAAAAAAATCCTTAGGCAGGTGAAGTGGAAAGGAAGCAAGGATCGGGAATGAAAAAATGCACCACAGCACGAGAAGATCGTATTATCATGAAAACGAGCCGCAGGATCGCTTTAAAAATGCAGCTGTGATAGCATCTGAGGTACGGCAACAATTTGCAAAGGATGTTTCGACCCGAACAATTCAACGTCGTTTAAATGAAGTGGGTTTAATGGCAAGGACACCTGCAAAAAAGCCACTCCTAAATAAAAGAATGAAGGAAAATCGGCTAAACTGGGCCAAATAAAAAAATTGGAGTGATTCCGAATGGACACGAGTCCTACTTTCGGATGAGTCCAAATTCAATCTCATTGGACCCGATGGCTCTTGCAAGGTGCGCCGTAGAAAGGGCGAACGATATTTGGAAAATTGCTGTGTGGGAACCGTTAAGCATTCACCATACATTATGATATGGGGATGCATATCTAAATATAAAACTGAATCAATTTTAATGATCCAGGGTATGGTGAACGCGGAAAAATATAAAGATATAATTTTAAGTGGAGTTGTGCCTAGCATTGAGGCAATAAGTGAGAGAGAAGAAGATCCTATTTTACAAGATGATTCTGCACCTTGCTATCTGGCTCGATCTGAAAGTAATTCAGTGAGCCTTTGTTATTAAAACAACTTAATCAATTAATTTTGACATTCTTCTTAACGAAGATAACAATTTTGAAGGAAGAATTGGGCATTGAGTCCCTAATTTGGCCCGGAAACAGCCCTGACCTCAACCCAATAGAGAATGTCTGGGCCCTTATAGCTGCGAAAATAAAAAAAAGGAAGCCTAAAACCATGGGAGAATTGAAGGATGTGATAGAAAAAGTATGGCTCGAGGATATCACTGAGGAATATTTAAGCGCTTTGTACAATTCGTTGCCCAATAGGGTAAAATGTGTAATTAAAGCAAAAGGGGGTACTACAAAGTACTAATTTAAATTAAAAAAAAAAATTAACATTAATTTGATACAAAATATTTGTAATGTAACAAAATATATATTAAATTATAGCAAACTACACTTTTGGAAAAAAATCATTATTTGTCGAGTATATGCACTATTATAACGGCAAAAACAACACAACAACCCGGCCAATCCAACAGCAACCCAACCAAGAAACCCATCCTGAAGACATCGAAATGGACACCGACGACTCCCCTGACGCAAAAACAAAGGAGTACGTATCCCAGAAGACCCAGGATCTTAAGATACGAATTTTCCCCAAAGATAATAAAAACAACACCCTTTCGTCAAATTTAAAGCCCACCAAATCCAACCTAACAAAATCCAAACCTATTAACAAAAGCAAAGTTATCCATCACAGCGATAGCGAAAGCCCGTAACCATAAGAACTAGAAACATACTGTAGCTATTTTATTTCACTCGTAAATCAAAACAAACACTCATCTCTCTTCTTAATCTTGATTAAATGTCTGTAAAAATTACTCAATGGAACATAAACGGTTACACAAATAACTACAGTGAACTACAACTATTAATAAAAAAACACACACCCCACATAATTTCCCTCCAAGAAACACATATAAAATACACTACCTACATACCTATACCCATAAACTACATCCTTATAACAAACAAGAAAGATAGTCGGTCAAGCCCGACTATAACATACTCTGTACCCTTACACTCGCATTTGCTCAGGAGTCAAACTGGCCGTTTGACACCCCGCGCACAACGCGGGACGCTCTCTAAGTTTTTCTCTCTCTCTCTCTCTTTTCTCTCTCGCACTAAGATTGCCTGTGTTGAACGGTTAGGGTATGTTGCTGTGGTTGTAGGTGGGGGGGTGGGAGGTGTTAACTGGCCGTTTTTTGCCCATAACTAGAGTATCGTTCATCCGATCTTTATCATTCCTTCAGCAAATCGATAAATAATTTTGTTAACAAGGTATCTCTAGAAGAAACGAACGATCTATCTCCAAAACTGTAGAAGATATGAAGTTTTTTCCAAATTGCGGGGGCGGGAGGGGGCGTGGTAAAAATTGAAAATAAACTTGATCTGCCTGCAAGTATAAGAAATATATGTCCCATACATGTCAAACCTCTATCTCTTGCCATCTCTGAGATCTCTTCGTTCATACGGACAGACAGACGGACAGACGGACATGGCTATATCGTCTCGGCTGTTGATGCTGATCAAGAATATATATACTTTATAGGGTCGGAAACGATTCCTTCTCCCTGTTACATACTTTTGCACAAACTTAATATACTCTATGTACCTTCGGTACAGAGTATAAAAACACATCCAATTCCTACGGTGGAGTTGCCCTACTAATACACAAATCCATACAAGCCCCAGAAATTTATCTTAAACACGATTTCGACGCAATATGCGCAGAATTCACGTCAATGTTAAAATTTAGACTAATCTCAGCCTACATTGCACCAAATCACGCATTTTCTCTCAAAAACCTTCACTCAGTATTAGAACCATCTAATGTTCCTACCACAGTCACAGGCGACTTTAACGGTTGGCACAAAAGATGGGGTTCAAGCACGAACAATTTAAGAGGCAAAACACTCGAAAAATTTATATCCCAATCAAACTACATCCTACTAAACGACGGATCACCAACACATTTAAGCACTCACAACACACTTACACATATCTACCTTACCTTCACCAGCCCAACCCTTCATATTGACAGCACATGGAATATCGAAGACGACCTCTTTGGCAGTCATCGCTTTCCCATTATTACTACCCTATTTACATCTAACACAACACATTCCAAAACTATCACTCTAAGACCACACTTCATTACCGAAAAAGCCAACTGGAAACTCTTCTCAGAGTTAACAGAAAAATACTCCTCACAGCGACAAACTAGCACAAACATAAACAAAGAAGCAGCCACCATACACAAAATAATTTTATCTAGCGCCCACAGTTCAATCCCACCCCACAGCACATACAAACAAGGTTCCTTGGTGGAACAAAGACCTTCAAAGGTTACGAATCGAAAAAACTAAAATGTGGCGGAAGCTCAAAAACAACATATCGACTGAAAACATTATAAAATTTAGAAGGGCTAACGCCATTTTTAGACGCTCTCTAAGAGAAGCAAAAAAAGAAAGCACACAAAAATTAACATCACAAATTTCCCCTGACACCCCCTCAAAAACAATCTGACACAACATAAGACGCTTCTGTGGACTTTACCCAATAAAAAACATACACAGCATCATCGACTCATCCACTAACCAACTTACCACCAACAAATCAGAAATTGCGGACCTGTTCTGCAAAAACTTCGCAGATGCCTCATCTGACACCAACTTTTCCGCAACCTGCATAAACGCAAAATACACCTCACTAACCAACAGCCATAGCCATACATATATTCCCAGAAAAAAAGCCATAGAAATTGAAAAAGAAATAACAAACATCGAATTCTCAGCAGCACTTAACTCTCTAAAAGGTAACACCCCAGGACTAGACAGAGTAAACTATAAAATGATTAAAAATCTCGACAGAAAAACAAAGCTTCGAATAATTAACCTACAAAACGCCATTCTAGAGAACTACATCCCACAAGCTTACAAAACCAGTATTATAACCCCAATTCCAAAACCAAACACGAACAAAACCACACTTAGTGCCTACCGACCCATATCGCTTAACCCGTGCTTATCAAAGGTCCTTGACAAAATTGTAGCCAAGCGACTGTGGTGGTTTGTCACAAACGACAAACTCATCCATATCAGTCAAACAGGATTCAAGAAGGGGAAATCGGCTATAGATAGTCTATTACTTGTAAACCATCTAATAGCCAGAGCTATCTCCAGAAGAAACCACATATCAATAATTTCTTTAGACTTCGCAAAAGCTTTCGATAGAATAGGAATCCACTCCATATTAGATCAACTCGCAGAATGGAAACAGGTCCAAAAATAACCAACTACGTAAGAAACTTCATGTCAAACAGGAAAATTATAGTCCGTGTAAACTCAGCTTACTCTTCCTTCCAACCTATTCACTTCTTGATTCTTTTGCTGCCGATATTAAACAAATTTACAAGCGCACGTAATATTTAATTTAAATTGAAACTTTAGCTGCTTTTCTCTTCAGCAACCACAACTGGAATGACTTACACACAATATTTTTTGCTCGCCTTCGCTCAAGGTTAACTGTAAATTTTTTTTTCACTTCTTCGCTTAAAGTGTGTTGTAATATTTTTCCTTTTCCCTTGCACACAAGAAGTCCAGCAGCAGCAGCCTAGCATTCCAAGCTAAGTTTTGCCGAGAGAACGAGAGAGAGTGAGAATATGAGCACCCTTGTTAGGCACTTGAGGAGGAGCTGGACAAGTATCCGCGGAAAAAACAGCAGCCGTGGTTATGTCAGTGGTGAGTGATGTGGTGGGCATTACAGAGTTGGCCGAAGTTGCATTGGAAGAAGCGGTCAGTGAGAGAGTTTCATCCACAACAACGGAAGGGGCATCAACGGTAGACGGCGGATCGTTACTGGAGCATTCATCAGCCCCTGGAATTAAGATCAAAGATTTGGGATTATGCATAGACGGACTGCATTCTTTTCTTGTTGGGGAATCGTCCACAATTTTTCGATTGCGAAAATTCGATTGCATAGTTACAAACTTAGTTTGGAGATCCCGAAAGACACCATAGACGGATTGGAATTCCAAATCAGTTTGCCGCATAAATATTCGCATATTCGCTGCAACGCCCATGCATTTCCAGCAAGTCCAGGTGAGGCCAATTCCGTCTTTAAGAAGGTCCGCAATCCGACCACCATATGATCCAAACGGAATACAGTTAGTATGGGCGACGTTAGGGCACAACCAACAATACGCAAAAGACTGACGCGAGGTTATCTTTCTATTGTAATTACAACTTTCAGCGCAGCAGCTACCCATTGCACAAAATATTATGCTTATATATATTGCTTAAGATAGCCACTTCTCTTAAGGGCGCGCAAATGAAACGAACTCAATTAGAGCAGTCCAGGAAAGAGAGTGATGAAGGGAGATGATCTCTTGCTATTAGCTCGACACGCTTTACAACAGCAATGAAGGCAATCTCACGGCGAATTTTCAAGCGCCGTTATAGCAGAAGACGAGATTGCTAGAGGGAGTATGGGCCGAGAGAATTGCAACGACACGCTTAGATTGTTACAGAGAGTAATTAGGCACAGCAACAGAGCGCGATTGACCGAAACAACAACAATGCATGGAGCCAAAGCTGCTAGTTTTATTTAAATAAACAAATGCAGGAACCTATTTTATTATGCACAGAGACCGAGGGGGTTTACTACGGCAAAGTACATTAACAATGCTCGAAGTCTATTTAATTTAAATAAAATGAAACAGGCGTAGAAGAAGTGGAGCTTGGGAAAAACACGACCGGTGGCGACGAGAGTTCAATCTTTTGCTTAAAAGCATTTCTCAAACAAATTAAAATTAATTAAAAAA
>JBAMBO010000782.1:0-88384 GCA_037044535.1 Lordiphosa magnipectinata
GCAAGCTTTGGTCAATATCGGATGACTATATGTTATAGCTGCCGTGGGAACCATCGGTCGAAAAATGGGTCTTTGTGGGAAAAACCTTTTTTATTTTCAATGTTAGCGTCCCCAAACTCTGTCCATTATTAGTATTATATGCTTTTAAACAGATTTGCAGAGTTTGGTCAAAATCGGATGACTATTATCTAATGGCTGCCATACGGAGCCGTTCGGTCGGAAAATGGGTCTTAGTTTTTTTTTTTTTTTTTTTTTTTAGTAAATCGTTCTTAAAATCGGTGATTATTAATACTAATCGCTTTCAAACTAATCTGAAAAAGTTGATCGACATCGGGTGACTATATCTTATGGTTGCCATAGGACCGATCGGTCGAATATGGGTCGTAGTAAGAAATTTTTTTTGTGTTTTAGCTCACAGATTACTAATTTTATTGCTTTCCAAATAAATTCGCAAAATTTGGTCGAAATCGGATGACTATATCTTAAGACATATAGCCGATTTCCACATACGCGCGATCTGTCATCGATTGCACGATTTTTCCACTTCCGCATCCACAACAGCTGATCTGGTCTCTTTGTTTACCTTTGCGCAAGCAATAAAAATGAATAAAAGTGACTTTGTTTTGCAATTGAAAATCAACAACGGCAGCTTTTGCAGTTAAAAAAAGATTTTCAAGTGATGAACGAGTGTGCTGTAACGAGCGATGCGTACGAGGAGTCCCACCCACGTAATATTTGGCATTTGTAAGCTACAAACTTTTACATTACCATTTCAGTTTTGATTTCTTTATTATTTCTAGCCGGTTCCTTTTTAAAGACACACGGTTTTCAAGGAATTCTTTACTGTGGATGACAAACATTTCAGATTTTAGTAGAGCTGCTGCCGGGGACTTTTCGGTTTCCAAACTCACTGGACCGCTTGTCCGTCGCTCTTTTTACGCTTGGCTCATCAGCAGAATAGTGACCGATTGGGAGGCTATTCGGATTATCCAAACTCAGATGGTCTAATGTTATTCCCAGGTGGCGGGCGTTCTGTCTGATGGCCCACACTTTACCTGATCATTTCTGAAATAAATATGAATGACATTATCAAGTAATAAACCATTTACAAATAATTCCATTTCTACCTGTACTTTTTGGGACAGCATTTGACAAACTTTATTTAAATAAATCAACAATATTTAAACAATTTAACACTCCGCCAATTGTTGTGCCAGCTGGTTTGGTTATCAAAATTTCTTATCGATATCGGTTCTAATCGAAATTCGTCGTATAAATATGAAAAAACAAGTTGGCAGAACCAGCGTTCAAAGTGGACGCAACTTATTGCCACCCCCCTCACCAGCCCCCTCGGCCCACAGCTGACGCGTTTGCCGATAAAGTGGATTCGAACGTGGACGCAGCTGTAGTAGAAACGCACTAATAGGACCGATCGGTCAGAAAATGAGTCTTGGAGAAAAAAACTTTTTTGTTATTAATTTTATCGTTGTTAAACTCGGCGATTGTTAATCTGATATGTTTTCAAAAAGATTCGCGACATTTGGTCGAAATCAGATGTTTATCTGCCGAAAAATGGGTTTTATAGCCTATTTCCACCAAAGAAATGAAGCTTGATTTCTTGAAATGACAAGAAATTAAGAAAATGATATCATTTCTTCCATACAAATTGTTGTTGCATTTAGCCCTTCATTTCTTTAATTTCTCAAAAATGATGGCATTCGCCACGAAGGAATTTGGAATTTTTTTAAAAAGTACTTGCTACTCTCTGGCACTACTCGTTACTCGCTGGAAATAGAAAGTGTCATCAGCAATAAATATATGATTTAAATTCAAAAAGTAGGCGCAGTTTTGTTAAAAATAAAAAATAGTCGAAAAAAGTTGTGCATTTAGCTTTCTGCTGATAGTTCAGGACAGTTTTTTTTCGTTCGCCCAGGGTTATGGCTTTCCTGCCGGGTATTTGTTTTTTTTTTCGGGTGAATATTGCAAAAAGTCCCCGTGAGCTTGAAAGTGGCGCCTGTTGTTTAAATCAAACCATTCAGCTGTTTTTGTCAACGTGGCATTGCGAATATCAAAATGATGACAATTTGTCAATGGAAACAGCATCATTTTTAAAGATGAAAGTGTTCAGAAATAAAAGTTATTTGAAGTGGCTATTAGATACAAGACTTTTTGATTTGTATGTAAGCGTTCTTAAACTCTGACATTTCAAAAACAGCATTTCCAAGGGTATGAAAACTTTCAACGCTTTCAACGAGGAGATGACCAATTTAATTCTTTGTATCTGAACAGTTTGCGGTTTCTTTAGTTTCTATTTGTACAAAAATGTATATTCTTCAAGTTCCTCAACCCGCGAATTTTTTGGCTTATGATGATCTACTATGACCATAGCTTCCACAACTAGCCTTTAATTTTTAAAAAAATTCTTTCGTTAATTCTTCAGATCAATATGAACCAAAATGGTCTTCGATGGAATTGCTAATTTTTTAGCTAAATGCTTTAGCTTACCATTTAAAATTTGGTAATTGTGGTATAGGCATATCATTTTGTGACCGTGCCCTTATCTAAAACTACTCTAACTTGAGCTAAAAGCATTTCACGTTCATTTCCAATTTCAGTGAGGCTTACATTGACAAAATTGAAAAAAATGAGTACAAAAATATTTTGCTATATTCTTAATTTAAACGAATTGGTTTTGTGCTTTGCGTTGTGAGTGTAAAAATTGTAGCTCCGCAATTAGCTAAAGATATATTTGAAGAAAAAGGTAATTCGTAATAATTGATGCTATCTTAACTGTGTCAATAAACTGTACCAGATTTACTTTTAGCAACCTACGACTAACGGTGGTGGAATGCGGTAAAATATCATCGATTGAATACTGCTTGGTCCCTAACTTGACTCCCACATCAACTATGCTCAAATTTCTTGTCTTGAGCGACAAATTTAAAGCCGCTCTTCGCTCACTTCCTCACATACTCTAACATCGACAACTAGTCGTGATATTGCAATAATATTTCGCTGGTTCTTGATGCACTGGATTCTTTGAGAAATTTAAAAGCTTTTTCGCATCTCTTGCACAACACAGAGCTAAGAAATTCGGAATTATTGGCCTCCGCAATTCTATCGTAGAATTTCGACACATCGCTGGAACCACTTTCTCCAAGCCGCTTATACTCTCTCGATTCTAGCTTTCTAGATACGTCCATTTTATTTCTTAACAAATTTTATACAACCGGGTGCGGCTCTTATGATTCTACGGTGTCACGGTGCCACTTTGAACTCTAGGTAATCGTAATCGTCTGTTATCGTACTCGGCGAGTACTAATCGCTTACTATTTTACTTACTCGTTGAGGTCTCTAGTGCAGAGTATAATATAGTCGGGCTGGACCAACTTTCTTACTTGATTTACATAGACTTTCTGCTAATATTTCAACTAAAGTCACGGTCGCCATGTTTGTTGTTGGTGCTATTATACAGTTAATATTACCGAATGCACGTGCAAATCGACATTTATACACATTCGCGTTGCGATGTACCCGCAAAGCTGCTGGCTAACGTGAGCGGCAAACCCTTTAAATAAAGTAAATCAATGAAAACTGCGACAGCTTTTCGTTTCAGCGCTATACAAGTCGCTTTTATCATTCTTCTCGTGAAAGTACCCGCAAAGCTGCTGGCTAACGTAAGCGGCAAACCCTTTAAATAAAGTAAATCTATGAAAACTGCGACAGTTTTTCTTTTTAGCGCTATACAAATCGCTTATCATTCTTCTCGTGAAATACGGCACAGAATCAGTGTTGCCAACTTTTGCCGGGCAAAAAAATCCGTTTTCGACTCAGTTGTGCCTATTAGCTTGAGGTAACTAGGATGGACCTTATAATCGAAGCAGCAATTCGCATGTCGACGTAACCCGTATCTACCTATGTTTTACTAATATCCAATATCATATATTGAGTTGAGCGTGCACACCAATATTAGAAATTTGAGTTTTGATTTAACTATTTTAACCTGACTGAAGACACGCTCAACTTGATCATTGGACCATGACAAGAACCACATCTGAATCGCAAACGAGGCTAACTGAAAATGTCTTTCATTACCTCCAGAGTCCTTGGAAGCGATTATTTTACCCCAAAGCTTTAGTTTCATCGTAAATTTCCAATATCTTCTAAGAAAAATACTTCCGAAATGGTAACAATGCTTAGTTTATTTTTTGGTCGTAAAATGATGTGCATTTGCAACAACTGCAGTAAGCTCAAAAGGTGTCAGATTCATACTTCCGGAGCAAAGCCTTAAACTCCGGGTTCAGCAGCCAGACTTTACGACTTTTTGTTTGAAAACTTTTGGCATTTTGGACAGACGATCTGTAAACTTGGATAGCAGTTTGAGGTGACTGTTTCCTTTCCTGTTTGACAGAGGCGACAAACTATCGATTTGCTTAAAAGTTTTGCTAATGACTCCAAAATAAAAATAAAGCTGAAAAAAATCTGAAATAATTTTTCAAAAAGCTAGAGCTCCCGCTTCCCGCTGTTTCTAAATTTTTCCCGCAATACGGTTTTAAAAAAAGCTAGAAATGACGGGGAAAAAACTGATTTGTCAACACTGCACAGAATAATTTGCGCAATCGTACTTCTCTGGGCTTGCTTATCTTTTTGGAGAAACTGTTTGAGCTCTTAGGGACACTAACTTACATGCAACAGGTTTACATCCTGAGAGCGAAAGACTTTTGGTTAAAGCAGGCAAAATAAGACGACAACCGAAAATGAGATGGAAAGACCAGCTTGCGGCCTAGTTTGGTGTGAACAACTGGAGCCAGCTCTTGTAAAATAGAAAACAACCAACTGTTAAGCAGTTCTTTTCAAGGCCACCGGCTTGGCTTCGGTTTAAAGGAGATTTACAGCCTTAGTTCTGAAATAAGTATATCAGATGGAAGTTCTACTTAGTTGTCAAACCAATTATTTGCTTTTAGTTACTTCTTGGTAGAAATAATCAAAAAAGACAGCGCAAACTGATTTCAGATCCGAGGTAGGAATCTAGCTTAAGCCTCTCATGCTAAGTTTTCCTCTTGAAGTAATACTTTGCGATCCTTTCATGCTAAGTTTTCCTCTCAAAGTATTACTTTGCGGAGAGTGTTGGGGCTGCTATCTGGAACCTTTTCTCTCTGTCTAGCTCGAAAGACCAGATTCTCATCCTCTAAGGTTTTCTTTGACTTTGTTATTATTAACACAAACTGTCTGTAATCAAATAAACTTAAAATTACACAAATGAGCACTTCTTCAATGCATTTCCAATTCACACAGACTCTTTCTTTTGTCCACTTACTTAAAAATGATATCTCGATTTTAAGTGTGACCATATAATTAATACATATTTCGATAATCAAATGATCGATAGACAAATTCAAATTCATATTTATATTGGATTCACCACAAAAGGGTAAAACAGTCCCGAATTGAGTATTTGAATGTTATTTCCCCTTTTAAAAAAGCACAATTTTTCTTCCAGTTTTGAAATGGTAAATGTGAAAGACTTTGTTTGATACAATTGAACCATCATTGTCAAGACAAGCCAAATTTCAAGTCCACACAAACTTTTTCGAACCATTTCACTTCCTTGAAAATGCGATTCCCCTGTTAAAATTTCAGATAGCTACTATATGTCAGATAGTCGTAGATTTTACTCTATTATTTGTCAGTTTATGTGACAGATATCTCTATGTAGAAGATGTGAAATAGGCTGTGCGTTGTTGACTAAACTGTTGTCTGGACCTGTATATTTCGAAATCAAAAATTGGACACATAGCTCGGATCCTTTCACACACAAAACCTCTTTCTAGTACGCACTTTCATTTCAAATTGAAAGCTACCGTTTAGATTACCAGTCAGTCAGTCAGTCAGTCAGTGAATCAGAGTTTCAAAACCAACATGAAATGTTTATTAAACTCCGAAAAAGAAAAACGGTAAATATCAAAAGTTTTATTTACACTAGTTCAAAAAGGGAATTTCACTTTGAGCAACAGAAATTGCAGATTGTGTATGTGTGTGTGTCTGTGTGTTTATGTATGAGAATGTTATGTGTAGTTAAGACGCCTTTGCCATCACCTTTGACTACACAAAATGCCAACAATTTGCCAACAAACTCGACTCCATGATGATGCTGATGCTGATAATCAAGCACAAAACAGAGCAAACTACATTTGTTCAAGCTCAATGTGAGGAATGGTTTAGGTAAAGTAAAGTATAGAAGTGGGAGGAGGTACAAATGTGTAATGGTAAATTTTTGAAATTAGTATGCAACACGCATAGTAACACCATGAAGATGGAGTGAGTGGTAAAGAGCTAAAGGGATTTGAAAACTACAGTAAGAAAAAAAAAAATCAACTTGATGGTGAAAAATAAAAACGAAAATCATGTTAAATGCGCTTTAAGGTATGCTAGAAGGTATTTAAGGTAGATGGAAAAAATAAGGAAAATAAGTAAAAATTCTTAATTAGATTAGATTGTCATAAAGATGGTAAAACAGACGGGTAGATGATAGGAGGTGTAGTGTAAATAATATTATTATGAGTTAAGATTATTGTGAAGATTTAATTGTTGACAATTGTCGAAGGGTAAATAGGAGGTGTGGGCCTATCTGGCTGGACTCGTAATGAAACCAGGAACAAGGAGAGTATAACACTAGAAATAGTCAGTAGATACAAGTACCTGGGAGTTGTCTTATTAGCAAATATATATAATATGTCAAGGCGAAGCTGAAAGAGTCCAAAATAGCCATCAACTGTTCATGGAAAGCGTTGTTGTGTAGAACGAACATAAAGCCAAGTATCAAGAATGCACTCTTTCTGGCTGCAGTGCAGTCTATACAGAGTTATGCATTAGAGATTTGGGGCTATTTGAGGTATACAGTTGTTGAGCGTCTTCTAACCTTCTTTCTTCAGACTTCCTTTCAACATAGAAACGGGGCTACACACTTATACGCTGCAAAGACATTTTGACTATATGTCAAATGTACAAGGTTTCCAAATGATTATAGGAGAGGCGGGTTTCTTCTCTTTCTTCACAAGCGGCAATCAAAGTGAAAAGGGAAAGGTTTATAGACCAGGCCAGAGCCAGCAACGCGCAATTAATGTACTAATGCATAATCTGGCTCATTTAAATTACTTCAACGATGATTTGGGCATCTGCCTAATTAGTGCAATTTGTAGAGCCCAGGTGCGAAACGCTTGCAACTACACACAGGCAAAATGGACCGCGGGAATGACGAAAGGAAATCCAATACTTTTTGTCCATTTCCCCTAAATTAGCCAATTTTCAGTTGCTGAACTTCAATTGAAGCACATTATTATCAGAAAAGACTAAGTATATGTATATGTAGATGTATTTGAACTTGTTTTTCTTTTTTATAAACATTGTAAAGCCAGCTGGCTTTAATGATGTTCTATTGTTCACCACTACTTGTCATGAAGCCGGGTAAATATTCTGGTAAAAAATGTCGAAATTTGTTAAATTTACCTATGAGTTCAGTGGTGTCCAAACTCACACAATCAAGCATTGCGCTTGTGTGCGTAGCAGCGAAATACGTACAACGCTCAACATGAGCAACAAGCAGATAGCATTTGACCGTTTTTCCCTTAACCGAAAAAACCATGTACGATTGCTCTCTCTCTCTCTAAGCAGAACACTTCGATTCTCTTCGTTTTTGTTTTCAGTTGAGCTATTCCTGTTATGCTCATGCTATAACAACTTATAGAGAGCGATCCGATTGAGCGCTCGCACAATAAGAGTCAGCAGATGTGCAAAACAAGCGTATACGGTCTTTTTTTTTTTGGTTTTCAAGGTCTTTGTACCCGTCCTATTTACCAAGCGCTCATCGTCTAGGCAAAGCAAGTGCGACTTGTGTAACTCACAAGCCCAAACAGACGCCTCACTCGCACATACACGCATACATACGCAAAAGACAAGAAAAGAATAAGCAGAGCAAAAGGGATGCAAACAAATTGGTTGTTCGTTGAGCACAGACCGATTTGTTCAAGAGACGATGTGCACGGTTCATCTCTGACTTTTTGCTCAAAAGGGTCCGTTACTAACAGTTATTTTTGGACAACGAAAAACGGTCAACTGTTATTTGCGAGCTCTGGCATCAAGTGAACGAACCCTGCAGACAAATTGTCAACTAGTAACAAAACAAAATTTTTTTTTTCCTAGTTGGAATGCTAGTAGAATATAACTGGTAGCAAAATAGCTAGATTCGGGTTAGTTGGGCAACTACAAATATTAGCTTTCGAAGAAATGTTCGTTTGAAATACTAATTTGAGCTAGTTGTAATCCAATTGAACTTTTACTGGTTGCAAACGAATTGGTGATGAGTGAGTTGACCGACAGATTTCGATGTACAATTATACTGAGCAGCGACATAAACAGACTGTCTTAAGGAACACTCAAAGAAAAAGTGGTATTTAACTGGTTGTAAATGTCTGCAAAAGGTGGAATTTTTTTTTTTTTTTTTTTTTTTTTTTTTTTAATGGACGACTTCGATACATTGATTTGGATGGGAAGTGCAACCAGTTGCAAGTTTTTAAAGACGTATATTTCTGGTCGTAAACTAGACACATTCCCTGCAGGGAATAAATGCCTCGGGAGAGAATAAAAAGCCGAACAAGCAGCATCGTAAGAGAGCCAGCCGCCGTGCGTATCCTCTTTCTCTCTCTGCACGTGTTAAGGCTGCGATGCCGGCAGAATTATGATTTCCCATCATGGCAATTTGAAAAAAATTGGTTAAGATTGTGATTAATATGGGTGAATAGACGGGTAAATAGGAGGTGTAGTAGAACGAAAGGCTGCAGGCAATAAGTCCCCAATGAAATAATGCCCCAACAGATAAAATGAAATAAGGCCCCAAACTTGGGGTGTTATTTCATAATGAAATTATACCCCAATTTCCAAAATGAAATAACACCCCAATTTTGTTGTTGTCGTCTTTTTTTTGTACATTTCATTGCTTTTTTCAAAATATATTGTCTTCTTAGAAATAAATTTGCAATCTTGATGTATTTTCATGCATGTAGATATGCATTTTTAATTGAACAAAGACTTGCATGGAACGTTGATCAAGTTTTCTGGAACAAGGGCAGTTGTAATGCTCGCAGTTACTTGCAATTGCATCGGCTTGTAGTATCAAATACATTTTCTTTAATATATTGCAACATTTCTTCGTAACATTTTCCCGTTTTTTTATTCATTAAAATAAAAAATATTGGAAATACCTAAAAACGAATTTGTAAATACTTTTAAATTAAACAAGAAAGAAAGTCGGTCAAGCCCGACTATAACATGCTCTGTACCCTTACACTCGCATTTGCTCAGGAGTCAAACGGCCAGTTAACACCCCGCGCACAACGCGTTGCGCTCTCTAAGTTTCTCTCTCTTTCTCTCTCGCACTAAGATTGCCTGTGTTGAACGGTTAGGGTATGTTGCTGTGGTTGTTGGTGGGGGGGTGGGTGGTGTTAACTGGCCGTTTTATATATATATATATATAATATATACAAAATTTTCGCCTGCGGCGCTAAGATTGAAACAATTTTTGAAATTAGATAATGAAAATTTCATAGTTCCATAATTATAACGTCTACTTCGCACAATGTAAATTACTAAGCTGATCAACATGCTCAAAAGCTAATCACTGAACTAGTTTTAAAACGGTGCTTTTGCACATCTGTACAAAAATTGCGCGCATCGAATACTTAGTCTAAGAACACCTGCAGATAAGAAAATTAACCGTTATTGCAGTTCTTGGATTACATTTCATATTTTAGCAAAAATCAGAAAAATGAAATATGACCATAAAAAATTCACATTAAAAATTGGGGTCTTATTTCCTTATAAAAATGAAATATGACCCGAAAATATTCATATTAAATTTTTGGGTCTTATTTCCTAATAAAAATGAAATAAGACCACAAAATTAATTTTTGGGGCCTTACTTCATTTCTTCTTTTTCGGTTTTATTTCATAATGAAACAAGACCCAAATTAATTTTTATGAAACAAAGCCCCAAAAAAGGAAATAACACCCCAAATTTTACTAAAAATCGTTGTTTTTGTTTCCTGTATAATTTTTTGGGGCCTTATTTCATTTTTTTTTTGGGGCCTTATTTAGCAGAGCCCAAATTGTAATATTACTATTTTCATGTCCTACAATCTAAATTAAATTGCCAAATTTACACAAGGTGACAGAAAATTTAGAAGCAAAAAAAAAAAAAAAAAAAATAATCTATCCAAGAAAAATGGAAAAAAAATCACGAATCCATTGAGTTTCGAAGTAAAATGGTTCTTAGTGAAAAAAACTTTTTTGTTTCCAATGTTAGCGTCCCCAAACTCGTCCATTATTAATATTATATGCTTTTAAACAGATTTGCAAATTTTGGTCAAGATCTTATAGCTGCCATAGGAACCATCGCACAGTGGTTTCTGCCATAGGCCAAAAATAAAAAATGCAAAGTGAGAATTTTGGCTGCAAACATGTTGTCTCTATCTCGCAAAAGAATGAGCTTTTTAATTGTATAGTTGATTTTGTTTCTTTACTAACCGTACTCCATAAAAGTGGCTTCATGAAATAGATTGGTTCTTACTGTGAGACCTTTGTGAGATTTAAGTAATATTTAAAACAATAAAACAACATTAAATCAAACTAATATTAATGAAACTTAAACTGAATCGTCAAAAGAAAGGTGCTTACTTTATTTTTTAATAAATTAAATGTTTTTAGTTTGTTGAGATCTTTAATAAAAATTTATGTTTTGTCAGTACTATTTTTTTGTGTGCCAGTGTCCATGTGATATAAATTCATCTAAAGTAATAGTGATGATCCCCCCTGATTCACCCAATTAGACTTATTTAATAACATTGGTCAACCTTCTAAAATTCTAAAACTACAAAGTTTAGCTGCCGGAAAGTGCCGAAAGTTGTGTTATATTCCAAAGTTTAGAGTGTGCTTGTTTTTTTTTTTTACTATTTGTTACTGCGGTGCAACTGTTACATTCCTGTTCTCTGTTTTGTTATGTTTGATTCTTTTTTGTGTGTTCCATCAAAGCACAAGTCAATTCGACTAAAATCTGTATTTTATTTACTGGATTTACTTTGAAATCTGAGATTGCAGCGATATAAAGTATGTTTTATTATGAATTTAATTTTTTTTTGTTTTGAGGATTAATTAATTAAGTTTATTTTTTTTATGTTAAGTGAAGGCTTTTAATACAAAAACTTACATAAATAAATACAAATTGAAACACAAATAAAAAAAATGTTATATAACTTTTTTCTTAGACTTGGTAAATTTGTATGGTAGGGTTGGGAGTGTAAGAGTTTAGTCACGCCCAATTAATTAACTATCATATCTAACGGTTTTATAAAGCCGTAAACAAAGTTTTAAGTCGATATATCTACTAAAAGTATTGTTGGCCGCAGGCTCCATACAAGGTGGCCCACTGTGCATCGATCGAAAAATGGGTCTTGGTGAGAAAAACTTTTTTGTTTTCAAGTTAATCGTCCTTATGGTCGGTGATTATTAAGATTAAACACTTTCAAACTAATTTGAAAAAGTTGATCGGCATCGAGTGACTATATCTTGTGGTTGACATAGGAACCATAGGTCGAAAAATGGGTCTTAGTGAGAAAAACTTTTATGTTTTCAATGTTAGCGTCCTTAAACTCTGTCATTATTAATAATTTATGAATTCAAACAGATTAGCCAATTTGGGTCAAGATCGGATGACTATATCTTATAGCTGTCATAGGAAGCATATATTGGAAAATGGGTCTTTGTGAGAAAAACTTTTTTGTTTTCAATGCTAACCTCATAAAACTCGGTCATTATTTATATTATATGCTATCAAACAGATTTGCAAATTTTGGTCAAAATCGGATGACCATATCTTAAAGCTGCCGTAGGACCGATCGGTCGAAAAATGAGTCTTGGTGAGAAAAACTTTTTTGTTTTCAATGTTAGCGTCCTTAAACTCTGCCATTATAAATATTATATAAATTCAAACAGATTAACAAATTTTGGTCAAGATCGGATGACTATATCTTATAGCTGCCATAGGAACCATCGGTCAGAAAATGGATCTTAGTGAGATAAATTTTGTTGTTTGCAATGTAAACGTACCGAAATTCGGTAATTTTTAATATTACATGCTTTCAAACAGATTTGCTATCTTTGTTCAATATCAGATGACTATATCTTATGGAATAATATCTTTATTCGCGAATTCTTTGACGGAGCCTTCGTAAGATTTTTTCTATAATGTGAATATGGACCTTATTTACAAGAAAAGAAACATAGTTAATTAATAAATCGGTGGGCAATCTTTGGAAAAAAAGTGAAAAACCATTCATTTTCGCTGTAACCCTGCTTAAGAATGAATTCTTGATTTTTTAAAAAAAATTTTCTTTGATAAAGCACATGAAAATAGTAATATTACAGCGTTATAACTGTTTCAAGATTTATGTTTTTGTGGTGAGAATGTCAAACAAATCGTATTATATTCTGGAAATGTAGAACCTTGTCGCGATTAAAAATTTACATGAAATGACATATATTATATATAAATTATAGTCGGGCTTATCCAACTTTCTTGCTTGGTTTTTAGTCATGACTTTCTCTCTGTGTAGTACATTTTCTGCCTTTACACAAAGTCCCAAGTGTGCGGCATATTTAAGTAAGTAATTTCAATTTTAAATCCTTTTTAAATATTTCTTGCTTGACACTTTGAAAGCTAAATCTAAAAGCTTAAATGCCCAGACAAAGTTCAAGTGGAGCACGTGTCAAAATTGTCAATGTCAAATGGCTGGTAAACTGGTAATTTTGATATGAAACGGAAGTTAGACATCTTTAAAGTCACACACAGAGCAGGGTACCATACTGGACTTGACATTGAACATTGTACACATTAAGGAAAGGCACTAGCCTTAAGCATATCCTGTACCAGAATTCCCCAGACACAGAGAGAGAGAGAGCAGGCAAACATTTCCCTCGACAATTCGTGTACGCAAAATTCCATTGGCTTTGGGACCAGGCGCCAAACAGTTGCCAAAAAAAAAAAAAAAATAAAAACGTACAGCCGCCTGCTTGGCGACCACCAACAATTCCATTCCATTTCATTCCTCCTGACCAGGAAGTGGCCCAGTTTCAGTACGTTGAGACAATAACTCAGTCTACGCTGCAGAAAGAACTCGTATAAAAATCAAATAATAGCGTAAAACGGGCTTTTTTTGTGGCAAGGAGATAGGGGAGTGTGAATTCGCAACAATAAAATGTCGCCGGCTTGCTTTGTTCTCTCACTCATAGTTAACCCAGTTGCCATCCTGCCAGCCTGCCAGCCTGCCAGCCTGCCTGCTGCATACTTTCAGTCGCAATGAATAAATTTTCGTTTCCATTTTTGTCGCAGCCGCAGCGGCAGCATCATAACAGGGGCAACTTTTTGGCCCCGGCTTCATGAAAATTTGTCAAATAAAACACACACAAAAAGAAAAAAAAGGACCAACAAAAAACAAATTGAAAATAGTTAGCTCTGCCTTAAAGTAGGCAGCACTGCATTGATTCTGCGACCATAAACTTAAACTATGTGGACAGCTGTCAGGGATATTTATACAAAATTTTGTACAAAACAAACTTGGCTTGTATTTTGAAGCACTTGGGGGTGGAATTTTACCAAATTCCCTTCTTAGTGATTAACCATTACGACAAAGGAAAACATTGTTCTCTCTCACTGCATGCTGCGTGTAGAAGCGGACCTCTCGCATTGTGCGTCATCTTGCAAAGCATTGTGGCGTGGAATATGGCTTGACTTTTCGAACTTTCCATACTTTAATACTTAATACATTTGCTATTACCCTGTTCCCTGTTCTCTCATTAGTTCATTCATATAACCAATGTTTTTCTTCTATTCATAAATGTTTCTATTAACTCGCCGTCAGCGGTTAATTGTTGGGGGAAATTCAACATAACCGAAAAATGTACATTGAACCAAAATTAAAATAGCAAATGAGTTGGGATCAGCACCCCCCCATCAGCTTTTATTTGGTCCAAAAATAATGATAATAACGATGACAACAGGGAAAATGCAATCCAAACCGGAACTGACACGCACAAAAGGATGCTGCAACGTTTTACTAATAAATTTCATATTTATGTTGCGAGAGGGAAATATCAATGTGAAATGTGCACAGAAAGGTTTGACGATGACGACGCTGAGGCTGACGTTATGGTCGGGTGTTACGTATGTGTGTGTGTGCGGTTTTGCTATACAAACAGCGGGCGGTCGGCAAGCAAATGCGGTGGCGGTTTGCAAAATCACAGCAGGACATAAAAAGGATGCGTGGAAATAAACAAACAGTAAGAAAAACAGCAGCAGGAGAGGGCACCTGGTTGCAAGTCAATTTTTCAGTAAAATATTAATTATACCCCCCCAAACCCAAAACCGCAACCCAATCATTTCAATAATCAATTCAAAATCAATTTGATTCAACCATTTCATTTTAATTTCTATTATAAGCAAAATATTTGTCATCAGGACTAAAAGTGTATAAATATTTATTGAATTATTTGACGCCATTAAATCATCAATATATGCAAATGTGTTGCTAATTTTCTGTAATAATATTGGAATTTCCATAAGTGTGAATAAATGACAAATTGTTGTTAAATTAATACAAAAATATTCTCAATATTGAATCATTTATGAATGGAGCCGTTTCTTAATGGATTTCTAAGGCAACAAACTGATAGTTGTTAGATTTTGGGATGCGCTGTCGCACTTTAAAAGCTTCTTTTTGTTATCAAATCAAAAAACGTTCAAGGAGGAGCACCGAAACACTGAACCGTTTATGAACCAATGACTAAATCCATCAAGAGACAGCCATTTTGAGACTTTCCTTTTACTATTTTAATGCGGAGATCGTAGATGAGTTGACCCAAGTCGACAAGTCTTCATAGTTCTAATTCTGCAAAATACATTGCTTGAAGTTAACATTTTTCTATTTTATTGAAATTCACGGGGTTGTCAAAGCAAATCATAATATAATGCATGAAGTTGCCAAAGCAAAACATTATGAATTAAGTTTACATTTTTCGAAAGCTGAAGGGCGAAATATAGATACTGAACGCAAGAATTGGTACAGAGCAGACGTCGATTCAATGTGAGGCGAGCAGATACGCCTCAAGAATGGCAAATTGGACCGAAAAGGGTGCCTTTTCGAAGATATGTGTGAATGCCTGGACTTGACCATTCTAAACGGTAGAACGAAGAGCGATGTAGAAGGGGACTTCACTTTTATTAGGGGAAAGGCCTGTTCAACCATCGACTACTGCGCCATAGGGGAAGGCTGTAACGGATATGGAAATTGGAGCGCTTGTATACTCGGACCACTTACCAATCACAGCACATATACATGCAGAAGAATCGCAGCAACCCAAGGAAACCAACTGCCTCCTCCCAAAGTTAGTATGGCGCCAGCGATCGGAAGATACATACAAAAGGAATTTGAATAACCAAGTTGTCCAATATCAAGGCTTAAACCATCCAGCAGACATAAATGAGCTCACAAAATGCATCAAAAAACCGAGGTCTAACCAGCCATGGTTTGATCAACAATGCGAATCGGCAAGAAAAAAACTCTTTTCTGCTCCTACGACGGGTGAAGGCAGAAAATTCAGAGAGAGTAAAAACGGAGTATCAAAATGCAAACCGACTGTATAAGGATTTATATACAAAAAAGTCAACAGCAATACTTCCGAAGTCTGGAAATAGAAATCACGAACTGGACTATCATTAGAACACTCAACGGTACTGCGGCATACAAACCGATAAAAGCTAAAAATGAACTGCTCGCGCTAGATTTTGAAAAACTTTTATCTGTCGACCAAAATGAGATACAGTTTCAGTTTGGACTGCCGTACAAAGAACACCGTCTCTTGGATATGGACATCAATGTGGCGGAGGTGGAGGCAGCTATAAAAAAAGCTAAAGTTAATAAAGCTTCTGGCGAGGATCGCGGATCAACGTTCGTTGAAGAGCTTACACGCACCTTTAATGCCATCTATGATTCCGCTGATATACCAGATAGCTTCAAAAAGACCGTAATATTTCCCATTCACAAAAAAGATACACAAACAGAGGCGAGCAACTTTAGGGGCATATCTTTCCTCAAACGCTTCTCATGCGATTGGAAAATTGGGTTGTGGAACAAAATCTTTTGAGCGAGAACCAGTTTGGGTTCAGAAAGTATTTTTCAACAATCGATTCCATCTTTGGCAAAATGTGGAATCTCAAAATAAACACAGATAAGTCAAAGTCAGCGCAATTTGAGACAGTTACCTGCGTTTGGGACTCAAGTGCGAGGCTCATAAAAATAGACTAAAACCTAAAAACCCTAAGTTAACACCACCACCCAAAACCACAGCATTCCGTTCAACAGAAGCAATCTTAGTGAGCGGAAGAGAGAGAGAGAAAAACTTAGAGATGAGCTCGTATAACTCGTGATAAAATGCGAGCTGCGACATTAAGGGTACAGAGTATGTTATAGTCGGGCTTGACCGACTTTCTTTCTTGTTTTTTAATATTTATGCAGTTTAATTCAAAATGGTTAAATAGTTTCAAATAAGTCGGACTGAGATTTGATCCGGATCATACTCTTTTGTTTAGTTGAGTGATTTCTTTACGCAAGCCCAAAGTTAATTAAAGCAAGGTATCTCGTATTATTTGCCTTTGATCATAGATATTATTTCCCTCTTTGGTTAAACAGGTATGCGGTTCGTGTTGCCGGCTTAGATAAGAATTTTGTATTAAATCACTTTTCTGAACAAAACAATTTAACTCTGTACCACTGAAGAGTATTCATAGGTGGTCTTAATCTTTGGATTGAAGACACCAAGAAAAACGAGAGCGTAAGTTAAAGTCGGCTCTAACCGATTTCGATATACCCGTTACTCATGGAAACAAATGTTTAATAGCCTTACTGTATGCCTGAGGTGGGTCAGCCGAAAAGTATGCAACATTTTTTAACTCGTCGTCTCTCTCTCTCTCTCTCACTAAGATTGCTGCTGAACGCAATGCTTAGGTTATGAGTGGGGTGGGTGGTGGGTGTTAACTGATCGTTTTTTGCTCATAACTTGTAGTATCGTTCATCCGATCTTTATCATTCCTTCAGCAAATCGATAAATAATTTTAAGTACTAGATATCTCTAGAAAGTACGAACCATCTATCATCAAAACTGTAGGAGATATGACGTTTTTTCCAGAATTGCGGGGGCGTGAGGGGGCGTGGCAAAAATTGAAAATAAACTTGATCTGCGTGCAGACAATAGGAGTCTACATTTCAAATTTGGTTGCTCTAGCTCTTCTAGTCTCTGAGATCTAGGTGTTCATACAGACAGACGGACAGACGGACAGACGGACAGACGGACAGACGGACATGGCTATATCGACTCGGCTGTTGATGCTGATCAAGAATATATATACTTTATATGAGTCGGAAATGATTCCTTCTGCCTGTTACATACATTTGCACGACTTTAGTAGACCCTTTTACTCTACGAGTAACGGGTATAAATATCTATTGGCTGAGCAGGCTATGTACACCATGTGTTCCGAGCACACATTTTATGAAATCTCTAATCACACTCGAGTCTTTTTCGATACCTAAATCTGATTAAATTAGTCATAAATTCGCTCGTTTTCTGATCATAAATGATACGTTAGTCGGGAGAAAATGCTACCCTTGCCGCGACTCTTCATAAAGAGTCGTTTTCAACCCGTTTTTCTGATGAGTTTCGATTCATTTTCCGAGTCGTTTTTTAAAGAATCACATTTTGAGCAAATACATGAGTCATTTTCGAGTTTTTAATCATCAAATGGTCTCGAAAAATACTCTTATTAATACTAGGTGGCACTGTAGAGCGTTGGATGAACTATAACCTCAATAGACCCAATATGTCATAGGCATCCTTTGGTAGAAAAAAAGGTCTTCTATGAGTGAGATGGTCCATAAGGTTCCTCAAGTGGTTGCGGGACAACTAAGGCTCACTTAGGTTAGGCTCGATCGTTGCGTAAAAGGAGGTACTACTCTACGAGGTGTGGCCAGAGACAACACCTATGTCAACGCGCCAGGTATTATGTTTCAAGCCAGGCTAGGTGGAAATTCCTTAACCGCAGGTTCGATCAGTTCTCTATACCGGAAGCACCATGGGACGAGTTTCTATTGAGCACTACACGCTATGGGGGACATTTCAGGCGACATCAGAGTCTCTTGGACGCGTTACTTATGGAAGGTAATTCACTTTTCCTGCATAGAACTAGTGGTGCCAACCTAGATTGGACATTAAACATTCATAAGTCAGTGTCAGCTATAAAAATGAACAATATTTACCACAGAGGAGATGACACCACCAACAATATGTAAGCTTCCCAACAGAAGATTAGATTTTCTCCTACGGAAACCCTGAACTAATATAGAGTACGGAGTTAGCCCACTAGGAAGCGAAAGGCTGTGTGCTTAGGCGAGTGCTATGTACGAAACACACGTTCAGTCAGCATATGCCATTATGCGGAAGGGTTACACAAAATACTTACAATTGGTTTTCTTTCTTTCACGAGGAGTAAAGATCAAAGTGCCCGTCTTCTAGACCCAGGAAGTCAGTGTTTACGCTTATTTTCTCTTTAACTTGTATACACAATTCGGAGTTTGCGAAGGTACAATAAACAGGCGATCTAATTGGTGCTGCCAACTTGGAGTGCGAAACTGAAAATTGTTATTTTTGAAAATAAAGAAACGAACTAAACAACCAGCGAAATATATATTACCTATACACTGTCAAAGCAAAAAGTACATTATTCGCGAGGTTGTCAAATCAAAACCGAAAGCCTTTACATCTTTTTTGTCAGCAACTTACGATGTACAGGAAAAATTGAATGTTCTTATGGTACAATTAATGCTTGGATTGGTGTTAGATTAGTGTTTGATGTTATGGCCGGTTCAGATACGTCGTCTTGGAATTTGCCAAGGGAAGATTCTCAAAAGTTTTCTTCTGGCTCTGACACCATTTATCCTTCTTCTGCGAAGTAGCTGCCTTGCTAGCCGATTTGGGAGTCCTCTGAGTCTCTCAAATGTAGTCTGCAGATTGTTTAACAATTACGTCTTCATCATTGGGAAATTTAGTTCCTGTTCCAGCCTTCTCGTGCACATGTACCAGGGCGGATCTTGTGTAGATGCGTTGCAGCTGCAATACCAAACAGAAAGACTGGAGTTGAAATTTTTCTATGACGTCGAAATTCATGAGGTTGTAAAAGCAAAATATAATGCATAAAATTCACATTTTTCTAGTTCACGAATTTGTCAAATCAAAACATAAATCCTGAGGCTTAAGAGCCGACTTTACACTTGTCATATATCTATAAAGACGACGATAATATAATAGAAAAGCAAATAACTCTTAATATTTAGAAAATTAAGAGTTCTTTGATCAAATAGGACAGGTTCTTATTGAGAAGAGATTCTTCTTAAAGAAGTTTGACAACCGACTATTATGAGATATACACACCTGATCATATTAATAGTTACACACATCAACTCTGACTTTAAGGTAACAGAAAATAGTTTTATTCATTGTTTCAAACTTAAAATTTGTTCTCATTGGTTCTTAAACTATTTGTTTTTAATAAAATAAACTTAATTGTAACATAGAATAATAATATAACATAAAAGAGATCATTTTGTGTTTCAGATACGTTTTCAGTGTGATCATAATAATAGGTACACTTCATGTGTTGGTAAGAAAAAACATTTTAATAATAATATTGACAGGAGCTATACTTAATTTACCTTTAGTTACCAAAAGATCACTGATTACAAAATTATTCACTTGATACTTATGAGAAACGGAGACTGTACCTATTATTATGATGCAGGCGAAATGTGTGGTGGACTCGCAATTTATAGAAAAGCTTTGATATACGGGGCAGCCCCCCTCTTTCAACTCTTTGTCACAGTGTGGCCAGACATTGACAACAACAAAAAACCAAAAATTAAAAAGTTGTCAACACTAAAAGTACGAAAAAACCATCTATAATTAAAAAATTCCGGTGTGTACCTATTAATATGATCAGGTGTGTATGACACGTGTAAAGGCAGCCTGACATTTTTCTATTTCATTGAAATTCACATTTGTCCATTACATTGAAATTCACAAAGTTTTAGGCCTGAAGTTAACAAAAATTCATGAGGATGTCAAAAATACAAATGTTGTTTTGTCAAACTATAACGAGCTGCTAGTTACAAAAGTTTTCAAACTGCCCTAATAACATTTAAAATAAAATTCAAATGCTTTCCCCTTCCCCCCCCCAACCCAACTTGAGCGGATAATCCATTTTTAAGCCACCTCCTGACAAACTTGTGCTCCATCGGCATTCGTTCTCTTGTTTTTTGTTGTTATTTTTTGTTCATTCCCTTGTTCTGTCCACGAAGGCAAACAAATAAAGATGAAAAAGAGAATAAAATGAAATAAAATAAAATCCATGAACCAAACGGTAAACTCTTCAAGAGTAGCCCATCATAAGTTTGTCAAGCACTTAAATCAGACATTTTCAATTATTAATTGATGCTCTTCTCCCTTGTGTGTGTCTGTCTCTCTGTGTGTATTCTATACTATTTGCCTTATGCTCCCAATAGCCTTCGTCGTCTTCGTCCCTCCATCTATATATATATATATATATATATGTATATGTAGTTGCCCAGCCAAATTTAAACTTGAGCACTTGACATTTCACGCTTCATAGATGGCACTTGGAAAAGCCAAAGGCAAAGCCAGTGAACACAGTTCCCAAATGCATAAGCTCTGACCCTCAAACCCCCTTTGGCAGCTGTGTTATCCAAAATGCACGGTGAAAAATTTGTAGAATTTCAACAAAAACGCAGAAGAAATTTGACTCGTCTAAGCTGAAATTTTAACATTTTAGATACCAATTTTTTTGAGCAGTGTATGCTGCAATTGCATACCCATTGATGCCACTGATGATGTGCTATTTATTTTTGGTTCAGGGCACCGAGCCGCCTCGGATGTAGCTGCCTCCTGCTGTTGATTAAACATTTGTGTTATGAAATATATACATGGGACACAGGACACACAGACAGACACACACACTCATACACATGTATCTACTTTATATGCAAAGAGCGCTTTGATTGCTATTTACTGGGCCTCCTACTCGTACTAGACGTCGTCTGACTGCATCCTTTTAGCTTGCAGTTTTGATCCTTTAATAGAATATTTAATTTTAATTACAAACATTTGATTTCCCACTTCAACCATAGTCGTAGTCGTCGTCCTAGTCGTCGTCGTCGCCATCGTTGACGATGGCTTTAAAAATGCATGACACATACATATACACACACACACACACACACACACACACACATAGATAGACAGCTCTCACTGAATGGGCATGGCGAATTGAATGCGTGTGTTTTGATGCCTGAAGGCATAAGCCGGCCAAGTTGTGAGACTCCAACAGAAACTTGAAGCTTTTGTCAATGCCAGAGACGACGATGAGGAAACGGCTTTCGTTTCTTTACTTATTTGTGAAGGAGTTGCCCACATGGCAATGACCCTCCCTCCCTTCCTCCCTCCCACACAGTACTAGGCTGAATCTTCAATAATTGCCATACAAAAATACATAAAATATGCTGCTAATTAATTAAAATTCTTTCTTTCTTTCTTTTCTTGCAGGTGAGTGCTTCCTTCGTATACAAAAACAAAAAAAACGCTATTTACATTTGCAAGTAAGTTTCTTAAATAACCCTGCTCTGCCAGGCAGATCCATCAAAAGAAAACAAACCTCCTTCCGCTGATTCGTAGCGTTTTCCATTTGTCAATGTGCAGCACGTACTCAATCTTCTGGCTTGTCAAAATTGCCAATGTTGCAACCAAAAAAAAAATATTTATATATATCTTTGATATTTGAGGGAATTGGTTGAATAATACAGTAAAAACACTCAAACATACTGCAAATTTTCAATTTAATATTAAAGACAAGTACAGTTGCTTCCAAATAAACTGAGACATAAAACAATCAAAGCAATGAGCTTAAATTTAACGTACACAAGTTTTCTTCTATGACGCTAGTGAGCGATTTTGACAAATTTGTATCTCTAATGGGTAATTTAGAGTTCAAAGGAGGTCTCTCATTTTCCCCGTAAACTAAACGGGTTTGTTTTGATCCAAAAACTATGTTCTATTCCTTTTTGGTAGCACTGAGCTAAACCATTTCAAATTCAGTAGCAATGAGTTGCATATAGTTTGTGATTTTATCAAAAGGATCAAGACATGCACAACCCACCAATACAGCAGTTCTCAGTTGGTACTGTCTGCTAAAGACCAATTATGCTTCAATGAGTTAAAGTTGGCATTCGTGACATACAATAAACCATATAAAGCGATCGCACCTCAAAATATTCTTTTAAAACTGAAGAGCTGAAGTTGGCGACCGTGACGCAAAAAAAAAAAATCCAACAAAAACAGAAGTCTAAGCTAACTTTGTCTGTGCCAAAATTTGTATACTCTTTGTAACGGGTTACCTATAATTATTAACAAGACTGGATGGAATCATGGCTGAGATCGCACGCGTTTGTTCCGGTTCTGGCTCGTCGGCAAGTAGTGGTGGTGATCTTTGCTCTCACCCAAGGGTGCCTATAACTTCTTTTCATTTTAAAATGAATGCGTCCAAGACAAGCTTATTCGCCGGGATAGAGATAGATACAATCTAGATATTAAGGCGATTGAAAATTAAGATACACTGCTCGCCACTTAAATAGGACACCCTGTATGCTCTCTTTAAAACTGCTCGTAGCTCGAAAACGAAATGGTAGAATAACGGTATTTTTTGCATATTATCTTTGTGAAAGCATTCTTCGCTCTTTCTGGTATATTCCAAGTTTTGGAATAGAACCGTTATAAAGTTGTTTGCACTTTATGTAAGCATTTGCGCCACTTGAATAGAACATGCATTTTATTTGGTCGGTATCGTTGACACGTGCACACAAATTTTGGATTACTTAAACTTTTTGCTTTAATTGAAGTGTATATAAAATTAAAAAAAATTAAAATGGGCGTGGCACTTCATTATCTGAGTCGGAGAAAGGAAAAATCCAAGCTTACAAGGATTCTGGCCTTTCTATTGCCAAAATAGCAAAAAAAAATCGACAGGACCGTCACCCATAACAAATTTTTTAAATAATGAGGCTAATTATGGTAAAACATAAAGGGCCGCACCCACAGTGTGCTCCATCGCGGACAAGCGACTTATATTAAGAGAAGCTTCCAATTCGCACGACTCTTTGGCCAAGATAAGGGAAAAATGCAACTTTAAAGCAAGTTTGACAACCATGCGTCGTGCTATTAATAATGCTACACACCTGAAGAGACTAAAAATCAAGAAGAAGCCACCTCTTAACCCGGCTCGGAAGTTACAACGCCTTAATTTCGCGCGCGCACATGTCACCTGGACTTCGGAGTGGCAACGTGTTGTCTTTTCGGACGAAAAAAGTTTAATTTGAAGGGCCCCGATGGCTACAGCTACTATTTTCATGATCTTCGAAAAGAACCACACCATCTTGATAAGTTGCACAGACAGTGCTGGAGGTATTATGGTATGGGGGGCCATTTCCTATTATGGCACCTGTGAGCTTAAATTTTTTCCAACCACCATGAGTGCGTTGTGTTATAATGGTATATTGAAAGAGGCCTTTCCACACTTCCAAACTCTTTTTGCAAATCTAAAATGGATTTATCAACATGATAATGCCCCTATACATACGGCCCGGATTTCTAAATCGTACTATAGCGAGCCAAAACGTGGAGTTATTAAACTGGCCACCCTATTCACCGGAAACTTGAATATCATTGAGAATGTGTGGGGATGGCTAACACGTGAAGTATATGGATGAGGTCAGCAATATTCGAGCGTTCCAGAACTAATTGCAGCTATCAAATTAGCATGGGGCTCGATATCGTTGAATTATTTGGGAAAATTGTATGCATCCTTCCAGACCGAATGTGTGAGGTTTTGGAGAAAAAAGGAGGCTCAACACACTATTAAAAACTTTTTTTGGTTTAAAAACATGTTAGTAATTTCTTATTTAAGTAATATTGTTATTTGAAAAGGATTGAAATATTCCTAAATGGTTTTTAGATAAAGTGTCCTATTCAAGTGGTGCAAAATGAGAGACTCCGAAATTTGTTACTTATTGGTTAACAATGTTTTTTGTATACTTACAACTTTTGAATAATTTTGTAATTTTCGTCTAATTACTACATTTAAATAAACTTTATAAGAAAACAAAAATTACTTTCCTAGATGGCTTGGTTTAGCAGCAATTAACTATAGAAAATCGACTTTAGAGGTGTCCTATTCAAGTGGCGAGCAGTGTACGTCAACGCCATATTCCGCCATAAGGTGAACTGGCTAAGATCCTCAGCTGTTAATGAGGAATTTGCTTCGCCCTCCCTGCCTATGCCATTCTATTACAAAAGAAATGTTTATTAATTAGAATGGCCCAAAAAGCCGCTAGGGGTCTACGGGGTGGTCATGGTCAGCGGAAATCAAAATTTCAAAGTTTACAGACACATTATAAAATTTTTATTATTACTAAAAAGAACAAATATATTTGGCCTAATACTAAGGTTCATTCTACATTAATTAAAGTACAAAAAATAATATAATTTAACAAATGAAATGATTTAAATGAAATGAAATATAATAATGCAAGGGTATTAATACGATTTTATGATTTAAATTATTTTTAAACATGAAACAAATATTAAATCGAGCAAAAAGAGAAATATTAGGCTTGAGCCTTCCTGACCTGCGCAATAGGCAGAAAGTCACTCAATTTGAGCGCATTTGAATTTGGGGAAAGAAACAGTGGAGAGAGACATCGAGTGAAAACCCACTCAGAGCTTGCTGGTGCATTAAATGGGGAGTTAATTTACCCTTCTATAACTTGTGCTTACTGGCCGTTTTTTGCTCATACCTTGAGTATCGTTCATCTGATCTTCATCATTTCTTCAGCAAATCGATAATTAATTTTGTTTACAAGGTATCTCTAGAAGGTACGAACGATCTATCTTCAAAACTGTAGGAGATATGACGTTTTTTCCAAATTGCGGGGGCAGGAGGGGGCGTGGCAAAAATTGAAAATAAACTTGATCTGCCTGCAAGTATAAGAAATATATGCCCTATACATGTCAAACCTCTATCTCTTACCATCTCTGAGATCTCTTCGTTCATACGGACGGACGGACAGACAGACAGACGGACATGGCTATATCGAATCGGCTGTTGATGCTGATCAAGAATATATATACTTTATAGGGTCGGAAATGATTCCTTCTCCCTGTTACATACTTTCGCACAAACTTAATATACTCTATGTACCTTCGGTACAGAGTATAAAAAGTTTTTCTCACAAAGACTCATTTTCTGACCTATCGGTTCTATGGCAGCCATAGGATATAGTCATCTGATTTGGACCAAAGTTTAAAAATCTATTTGAAAGCTTTTAATATTAATAATCACAGATTTTAAGAACGATATACTTGAGAACACAAAAGTTATTCTCACAAAGACCCATTTTCTGACCGATCTGTCCTATGGCAGCCATAAGATATAGTCATCCGATTTTGACCAAAGTTTAAAAATCTGTTTGAAAGCATATAAAATCAATTATCAGCGAGTTATGAGAGGCTAACATTGAAAAGAAAAAAGTTTTTCTCTTAAGACCCATTTTCCGACCGATGGTTCCTATGGCAGCCATCAGATATAGTCATCCGATTTTGAACAAATTTTGCAAATCAGTTTGAAGGCTTTTAATATTAAAAGTGGCCGAGTTTGGGGACGCTAACATTGAAAAGAAAAAAGTTTTTCTCACAAATACTCATTTTCTGACCTATCGGTCCCATGGCAGCCATAAGATATAGCCATCTGATTTGGACCAAATTTTGAAAATCTATTTGAAAACATTTAATATTAATAATTACAGAGTTTAGGAACGATATACTTAAGAACACAAAAGTTTTTATCACAAAGACCCATTTTCCGACCGATGGTTCCTTTGACAGCTTTAAGATATAGTCATGCGATCCGGTCGGCTCCAACATATTAGCAGCGTGCAGTAAAAAGAAGACTCTGTGCAAAATTTCAGCTCGACGACTGTCTGCTAAAGCCGAATTATGCTTCAACGAGATAAAGTTGGTACAATAAACCAAAAATAAAGCGATCTCCAGCTCAAAATCTTTTGTTAAAACTGAACTATACGGAAAAGAGCTTAAAGTGGCGACCGTGACACCAAAATAAAAACCCACTCGAGCTCTTCTGTTGCAACCAAAATTTACAAAATTATCTTTAAAAACTAGAATCATTATAAATATCACATGAATTTGAAGTATTCGTCGAACTAAGAACGAAATTTTAACAAATTTAATATGTCTAGCATAAATTCAGTCTTAAATTCGGTTAGCTTATTTCAATTGAATTTCAATTCATCTTGCGGGATTTCTTCTATTTACTATTTACTTCTGCAATTGGTTCTCTGTGTGTGTTTGTGTGCGTGACCAACTTTTTGCTGGCATAAATTGCCAACTGTGTAAATGTTAGTTTGGCTATCACTCTCCCATATATAAATACGTACTGGCATGTATGTATATAGTATAAATATATTTGTTCGTATGTATATTTCTATATATTTTTGTTGTTCCTTTTAGTTTGACGCGTATCAAACTGCAGGCATTGCTCTGTGTGTGTGTGTGTGTTCATGTGACATAAATAAGTTTCATATGATTCTATTAGCTAAGCAAACACAAACAAGCATGGATGGGTCCTGGCTGGCTCTGGTCCTCGTAATTGCGTATAAAATGCAGCATCTAAAAATATCCACATATTTCATATTTTATATCCACCACATGAAGGAGCAGTGTGTACCCGTACCCTAACAAAATTACGAAAGTTCCCAACTAAACAAGTTGCCAATATTAATATACAGGACTGACCCTCCTGCTCCTCCGTGTTCAGCCTTTCACAGTTGAGTTGTTCTAATAATGCAAATACACAATAAATATACGTGCACTGACCAAGTCAAGAACCTAAACTCAACTGAACTCAAGTTCTCTTTACTTTCTGTGTCTGTGTGAAAGGAAACAAATGAAGCGCAAAGCGAACCACTTCAAAATTGTTTGACCCTTCTTCGCATTGTTGTTTGTTAACAATTTTGTAGATTTTCACATGCAATGCCAATTATATTCAGCATTTTGCCATAATTTAGCAAGTGAATTAGGTAAATGGAAGGCGACATTGATAAATTTTGATTAATAAATGGGTCAGGATTGAGATTGGATTTGAAATCAGTCAAGTTTTGGGTGTATTTGGTATTTGGATTGGTTTAGATTTGGTATTTTTAAGCGTATTTTACTTTCCTCCTTTCTGGCTTAGCTATACCTTTCGGTTTTTGCAATAAATTACATCATCCGGAAATGGAATTGTTAAATGCTTCCGTTTCCATACAAATTTCTTCTTTCTTCACCCTCTTTTTATACCCTGTACACTTTGAAAATGGGTAAAAGGGGATCATGAAATTGTGCTAAAGTATGTAAGAGGGAGAAGGAAACATTTCCGACCCTCTAAAGTATATACCTATATATTCTTGATCAGCGTCAACAGCCGAGTCGATATAGCCATGTCCGTCTGTCTGTATGAAATATACGTTGATATATTATCCTAGGCCTTATATCTTTCTATTTTGAAAAGCACAAGAAACGGCCGCAGCAGAAGACAACGTGAGCTTTCATCCTCCACTAGGCTTCCTTAACACCAGGTGCATTTTGGCGTGGTGTCATGCCCGAACTTGTGCAAGTAGCCTCTAAAGCACCCGTGTCCACTAAGCATTTGGGTAAGGCAGTAGTTCACTTCTCCATGTTCCCGCTCGATTCACTCTCTAGTTGGTGCGTCCGTCGTACTTTGGTAGACCTACCCCACCTGGACTGCCAGCTTATGATGCTTTCGTTCCTGGCTTCCACGCGCGATCTGCTGCGTCGTCGGACACTGTTTAGACATGTTCAGAATAGTGGACTTTAGGATACTCGCAAGAAGCATCCTACGCCCCTGTTTTGGCCCTCTCGTGATAAGCATGATCCTGCCCAGTGCCCTTCCTGTTGATTCAGCCTTGCCATTAGGGATCGCCCTCTTGGATCTGGTTCTCCACAGCCTTTCTGCTGCTGATGAGAACAGCCTCAGTCTTATGGGCCGCTAGGACTAAACCAACAGTGCATCATTGCATCTCTTCTCTTCCGTTGCTAGCTATTTTGCCACCACTTTCAACGCCAACATCGTCCGCAAATCCGACTAAGTGCGTGTTGTCAGGAAGAGGCAGTCTGACGATGCCATCGCACATTGTGTTTCATAAAAGCGGATCCAGAACTGAGCCCTAGGGCACATCTGCAGTGATATTATATTCCTCAGTACCGCTCTCTGTTTCGTACTGCAGTTGTCTTCCGTCGAAGTAGCTTAGGATAGCCTTTACTAGGTAGAGGGGTACTCCGAAGTCAGCAAGTGCATTCAGGTTCTTACCCCATGATGCTGTGTTAAGCGCATTTTTTACGTACAGCGTGGCTACAAAGCAATACTGCTTGATTCCTCCTTTCCACCACCTTGGAAATGGCATCAGCCGTGGACATCGCTTTACGGAAGCCGAATTGGAACGTTCGATCGTCCACCCCAGCGGACAATAGCTGCTTCGAGTCTTGTGTAAGTGAGTGTTTGTATGTGTGTCTCAATTGTATAGGGTATTTTGTAGTCGGGCCACTCGACTACAGTGCTCTTAGTTGTTTCTGGTTCTCCTTTCTGCTTAATTTTCTTCCTCCGTATTGAGTTCTTCTTATTCTCATTGTTCTTTCATCTTTCTTCCTTACTTCTTTTTTCTTGTCAGCGTCTTTTGTTACTTCCTTCTATCATCTTTTGCCATAATTTCTTACGTCATTCTTTTCTTCTTGATTGATTTATTACGTTTATTACGTTTTTTTGTTCCTTATATCTACATTATTCCTTCATCATTCTTGATTCTTTCTTTCTTTTTTCTCAGTTCTTCCTTCTTCCCTTCTTATTTCTTTCTTCTCTCACTACTTTTCTTTCTTTCTTCTTTTATTATTGTCTTTTTTTTCGTTCTTCCACTATTTTTCCGTTTTTTTCTTTCTTCTTATCTGCTTTTAGGCTTTTTTCTTTTATTTTTCTTTCTTCCTTTTCTTTGGCTTCTTTCTTAATTTTCTTTCTTTTCAACTTTTCTCCTATTTCCTTCTTTCACTTCTTTTGCTTTCTTCCTTCCTGCTTTCTGGCTTCTTCTATTATTCTTCTTTCTTGCTACTTTTATGACTTCTTTCTTTGTTTTCTTTCTTTCTAACTTTTCTGCTTCTTTTATAACTTTTCTTTCTGCCTTCCTCTGGGTTCTTCTTTCATTCTTCTTCCAACTTCCTTCTTAGTTTCTCTCTTTTTTTCTACCTTCTTTCGTCATTATTTCGCACATCACTCTTTCTTCCTGTTCTTCTGCCTTGTCCTTATTTCTACCTTCTTTCTTCATTATTTCATACTTCTTCTTCATGCTTATTTTTTATACTCTGTACCGAAGGTACATAGAGTATATTAAGTTTGTGCAAAAGTATGTAACAGGGAGAAGGAATCATTTCCGACCCTATAAAGTATATATATTCTTGATCAGCATCAACAGCCGAGTCGATATAGCCATGTCCGTCTGTCCGTCTGCCCGTCTGTCTGTCCGTCCGTCCGTATGAACGAAGAGATCTCAGAGATGGTAAGAGATAGATGTTTGACATGTATGGGGCATATATTTCTTATACTTGCAGGCAGATCAAGTTTATTTTCAATTTTTGCCACGCCCCCTCCCGCCCCCGCAATTTGGAAAAAACGTCATATCTCCTACATTTTTGATGATAGAAGGTTCGTACTTTCTAGAGATATCTAGTACTCAAAATTATTTATCGATTTGCTGAAGGAATGATAAAGATCGGATGAACGATACTCAAGTTATGAGCAAAAAACGGTCAGTTAACACCCCCCACACACCTCACCCATAACCTAGGCATTGCGTTCAGCAGAAGCAATCTTAGTGAGAGAGAAAGAGAGAGACTTAGAGAGCGCACTGCGTTGTGCGTTGTGTGTTAACTGGCCGTTTGACTCGTGACCAAATGCGAGCTGCGGCATTAAGGGTGCAGAGTATGTTATAGTTGGGCTTGACCGACTTTCTTTCTTGTTTTTTCTTGCTTTCATCTTAATATTTTCTTATATCTTTTTATAATTCTTCTTGTTCCTCTCTTGTTTATTGCTTTCTTTCCCTTATTACTCATTGTTTTTCTTTCTTCCTTCTTTCATTATTCGTTCTATCTTCTTTCTTCCTTCTTTCTTCCACTACTTTTCCGTGTTCTTCTTTCTAGCTTAATGTTATCTGCTTCTTTCTTCCTTATTTTTCCTTCTTTCTTTGTTTTCTTCCTTTTTTCTTTACTTTCCTTCTTCTCTTATAACATTTCTTTCTTCCTTGTTTTCTCACTTACTTTCTTACCTTACCTTTTCGTTCGTCTTTGTTTCTTCTTACTTTCTATGTTTCTTCTTTATAATTTGTTTTTAAATTCGTCTTCACCTTCTTCTTGTCGCCGGGTGTGGCGCACCAGATTGAGAGAAGCTTGGCCCTGGCCCTCCTGGAGGTGCTGTTTGAGCCAATTTTACATTTTTACTTCCTTTTTTCGATTTCCTTTCTTCTGTCTTCCTTCTTTTCATACATCTTCTTTCTTTCTGCATTCTCCCTTTCTCAAATTGCGACCTCGTTTTGCCATATTTCCTTTCTTCCTTAATGCTTTCTTAGCTTTTGTTCCTGTTCTTTTATACTCTTGCTCAGTTATCTATCGTTATGTTTCCCCAATTTTCTTCAATTTCTTTCATTCTTTACACCCTGTTTAACATTTTGACCTCTACTCAGCTTCATTCATAGTCGTAATTGCGATTTGCTTGCAGTTTCATTTGGAAATGAACGCTTCATTAAATTGATGGCAAGCGTTTTGATTTAAACTTTTCGATTTTGCTTTGCCCTTGCTCTGGTATGGAAATCCTCCCTCCTTCTGACCCAACGCTCATAGGCGCAACATGGGCAACACAATGACAACAACAGCACAACCAACCAGGACCAGTATAACAATGTGGAGGAGGAGATGGCGTGCCAGGCCTGGCACAACCTTGAGGTGCACATACACACATCTTTGCTTATATGTAAATTTGCCTTGGCCCGGGTGGTTATTGATTTTCTTTTTTTTTTTCCCCTTCTTTTTTTTTGTTTGTTCGACGCGCTTCAAGCTTTATTATTATTATAATAAAATCAGCACTAACAACCCAACAATAACCCAACAGAAAGGAGCACACAACTTTCAGCTAAAATCAACTTGGCTTAACTTGATCAGAAGAGACTGAGTGTGTCGGTCTGTCTGTCTGTCTTGTCAATGACTTTATATAAATATAGATATTTTTGTATTAATTTAACCAGTGTGCCAGCTCATTAAAGTGAAAAAAAAGAAAAAGATGAACTGAAACCCAAATTGTAATTTCAATAACACGCAACCCGCTGTTCAGGCACTGTGGTTCCAGGGTAGGGTTAAATGGGGGTTTTTGGGGCATTCTCTTAGAGATCTGCTGGAACTTACAGTAATGCTGTTGCTCTAGGGTCTTTGTTTGTTCAGGTCATAAAAGTTAGATTGTCTTAAGTATAATTTAAAAGGGCACCAGAAAACACCAAATTAACTGAAGATTCAAGAACCTTTCAGTTTTATCATTAGTTGACTTCGCTATTAATATAATATATACATATTCTGAATATGTCATCAGTAGACTTTGCTATTGACTTCATTTGAAGCAGAAGTTCTTACATATGCCAGTTTTATTATCAGTAGACTTTGCTACTGACTGCTGGTTAAGCAGAAGCCTTACCATGCTCAGGCTGTATCATCAGTAGGCTTTGCTATCGACTGCAGATGATGCAAAAACCTTTCCATATCCCGGTTCTATCATTAGTAGACTTTGCTAAATGGGGCAGAGACTACATTTTAAGTTCTTCAAGTTCTATGGGCAAAGTCCAGTTTCCGAGCGATTAGGTCTAAACTCACATTGAAAGCTACACATCGAATTTGGGACCGAATTTCGACTCAAAATCGCAAAATTTTTGCGAAAGCGAAAATGGCATCATGGCTTATAGTGTTTAAATAAAAAATTCAGTAAAGACAACCTAGTCCATAAACATGTCTCTTTGACAAGGATCAGGAAACACGTGACACTACACTTAAAAAGGAAACCGTAGGAACCACTTGAGAGGTGTTGTGTGTACCCCTCCTATTGGATTAGTGGGTATACCAACGCACAGCATTATCTAAATAGATTTAAGGCATAAAATTTTCTGAATAGAAGCAAGAACTGAAAACTACAAACGTGCTCATTACATCATCTTTCTCGTAAAATTTTGTACAATTTTTTTGTTTAAAGCCTTTGGAAAATCTAACAAGCGGCTCTCAGCTTTTACACAATCTTGACATTCGCCTGCTTTTGGCGTTAGAAGTAGGCAAGAAACTGCAACAAAGCTTACCAAGATTTGAAGTTCGGATTTGGAGTTAAACTCTAGTTCCATTCCTTTGGTAATAAAATTTAAAAAATTTAACTAAAAACATAAGCCAAGAGAAGGAAAGAAGCTGAAGAATAAGAATATACAGGGGCATACGATGTATAGTTAAGGTACACCCCAGAATGCACCAGGATTAAAGATGTTTAATATCATTTTGTAAAAGACAATGGAAACTATATTTGACAGTATGTAGATCGATTCAGAGCTACGCAGTACAAGTTTGAAGCCATGGATGATTTTGATGAGTTTGATATGGTACAGACTTTCTTCCTAAAACGGACACTTAAATTGCCTCAAAATACACCAACATACTGCCTAACTAACCTAGAAACTGGTCTTCCTCTTAGCCATATGTACACACATGAATTACATTTAAGATATATACAGAAAACACTATTTGACCATGACGAAAACAGATTACCAAATAAGTTGGCTAAACCCGTTATAAACGGAAACATTTACGGGAGTAAATGCATTAGCATGTTACGACATTACCATCAAGCAAATCTGGGGAATAAAGACTGAGAACTTACTTTGCCGTCTACAAGAGTGGAACAGACAAAAAATTTATGAAAGTTGTATGAACTACTTCAGAGTCTATAAAAATCTCGACCATAGCATTGGAAGAAGTTATTTTAATGACAAGATAATGTGGATTCTCAAGTCTAGATGCGCAGTCTTATATACCTAAATGGACTCCACAAACGAAACTGTTCCATATTTAACAAGAATGAATTTGAAAGCATTTCAAATTTCAGAGGAATAAGTTCAGTTCCTATGATGTTTCAGAAAACCAACCCTAAGCCATGACGAAATAATAGATAGTTAGATAGACGCCATCCACTTGGGAAACCAGCCTGCCAACTCTCCACTTATACTGCCTTCAAACTCACTTCAAATACATTCGTAAGATTTTTGACTTTTGAAATTTGGCCACTGCTTCTAGTTGCAAATCTAGATATCAATCTTGATAGTCCAGAGTCTTGGGAAGCCTCACATAAACTGATACTGAAAAACATCAAAATCTGTCGTCCCTTAGTCAGAGTCCAGAATCATTTATAAGAAACTGAACCACAACTTTGAAACACTGAACTACTTCCAAGACCGCTTCGGCATCCAAAACGATCTCTACTATTTGCCGCGATCGATGCACGCGGATGTACTGATTGTACACTCTGCAACTTCCGTGTAACAGAGAATGTTTCGCATCTGATCGGGGTGTGCTCAATCTTAAGAGAGCTACGAAGCTTGAACCTCAACAAGAATTTCCTATCGAAATTGCTTTCCTATCAAATTGGTTGAAGGGAGAAAACTGGCAGATACTGTCTTCGATTTTGCAACATGCGCTGAAATATCACCTTGCTATCCCAAATCAATACTTAGAACTAGTTAATATATAGTTAAAATGTCACTTTTTTCTGTTTCTTTGTTTTACTCTAGTAGAGGGTATATTAAAATGGTACAGCTGCTTGTAACGCATAGAAGGAAGCATCTCCGACCACATAAAGTATATATATTCTTGAGGAGGCCTTTTTCTGGGAGATGTTAATATTCGTCTGCTTCTATATGCTGATGACATCGAAGCTGAAGTGCTTCAAAAAATGACAGACAACTTGAAGAAATACTGCGACGAATGGGGAATGGAAGTCAACCTATCAAAGTCTGAGATAATGGTCTTCAGAAAGGGCGGCAGACTGGCAGCAGCAAAAAACTGGACCTTTAAAGGAGATGCCATAAAAATTGCCACAGAGTATAAGTATCTTGGAGTGTGTTTTAAGCCTACCCTTACTTTCAAAGATCATGTAGTGAGAAGAAACGCTGAAGCAAAAGCCAGTATCAACTGCATTTGGAACTGCTTTTTGGCAAAACCTAATGTAAGTATCAGAGCTAAATGGAAACTGTTTAACGCTGTATGCAGAGCAGTTCAGATTTATGCCGCACAGGTATGGGGATATTGCTATTTTGAGGAGGTGGATAGTCTGCAAACAAATTCTTTGAATAAAATTCTAAGGTTACCTCCGAATGCCCCTGGATACGCTCTAGCCTTGGAGACTTGCGTGGATGATGCGCACTTCTATACCTTAGACTTACACCTTGGGTACATAGGGAAAACCCTTTTTTTCTATGAGGAGAGTCGACTGCCGCATTTTCTTACATCCGAGATATTTACAGCTTGATAAGGTATGCGCTCATCTCACCCTCAACTGGAAAGATGGTCTAGGCTCCGTGAAGGATTGGAATTCAATGAGAATCAATAAATGGATGCTCTTAGAAATAAGACGCATGCGGAACGGATGACGCGGAAAGGATCCAGCCAAACTAGAATATATGTCGACCATACTGCTGGCCTTAAATTGCAACACCTGGCAACCAGCAAAATCTCATGGGTGATGAAAGCGCGTCTTGACCTTATCAAGTTGTCATCAAATACATACAACAGACCGGTAAACATGCCGTGCCCAATCTGTAATACCGAAGAAAATGAGGATTTGACGCAATTCTTAGCAAGATGACCAAGTCTTAAAGATCAAAGATGGGCGACCCTCGGCAAACCATATTTTACGAAGGAGGAGCTACATGATATCCTAGACGATAAAACTAACGAGAATTGGGGGGGACTACATTAAACAAGTGAGAAAGTCGGTCAAGCCCGACTATAACATACTCTGTACCAGTTCTATGTTTTTACATAGTATTTTTATTATTATTTGAAATAATTGGTACACAATTGCAAATTGTGGCCAATTTAAATGCCATAGCAGCTTAGGCCTTAGGCTGGTAATAGATCATTAATATATATATTAGGTGGGTGCTTATATTTAAGTTTTGTAGGTTTTTGTTTTCTTAAAAAATTATTGCTTACAGAAAATTTGTACATTGGTATGGGGCTTATATGTAAGTAGATTTAGTGTTACATGTTTGATTTTTTTTTTTTTTTTATATATGTCGTGGTAAAGGTTTATGGACTTGAGGAAATTAATCATTTGTGAGGAGTTGTGGTATGAAAATAGTTCTTGTGGGGATTGACCTAGGTGTAGGGTTCTTTGGGTTTGGAATTTGGGGCATTCTAAAATAATATGAAAAATAGTTAAGGCAGTGTTGCAGAGTTGGCAGTTGGGTGCTGCACTCTTCTCTATAATGTGCTTATGGGTAGCTAGGGTATGACCTAGGCGTATTCTTGAGAATTTCGTATTTTCGTGGTTTTTATACTCTTGAGGGTTTGTTCTATTCGGATTGATTGTTTTGTAGTGCTGCGAAGTGTTCGTGAAAATGGTGCTCTTGTAATTAAGACAGATTTTTTCTTGTATTTTCGTAGGTCGTGTGTATTGAGGTTGCTTTCTATAGTAAGTGGAAACATGTGGGCGTTTTTTGCTACTCGATCAGCCATTTCGTTACCTGGGATGTTGCAGTGCCCGGGTATCCATATTAAAATAAATTTGTTGGTTTTGGCGTGAGCTATGTTTCTTATTGCAGTGGGGTAGAAGTCAATATTGTTGTAGTTGGCTATTGCTTTGAGAGCGGATACGGAGTCTGTGCCTCTTTTATTGCTTCCGAATTTGCAGGCAGTCAGAATGGCTGCGATTTCTGTCGTGAGAATTGAAGAGAAGTTGGGGAGTATTTGTGATGAAATTATACGGTTAACGGTGGTAACGCTATAGGACATGCCTGAGCATGACTTGGAACCGTCGGTAAATAATAAGTTGTGGTCTTTGAGGGCGTCCTGAATTTCTAAAAATTTGGATTGGTATATTTCAGGAGGAGTTTCCGTTTTAAGGCTGGTATGTAGTAGGGGTCCTGATGACCCAGGAGGGAGTAAAGTGTCTTTTGATGTTGAGGGGCGATATTGGTAAGTTGTCTATCTTGCAGAGGTTGATTGAAGAAAGCCTGGGGGTCTTTTTTGATTTAATGATTTTTTTGTAAATGTGTTCTATTGGAGAATGCCTGGAGTTTAGGATGATGGTGGAGTTTTTGTAAATGGCTTGGGTAGTCCTGATTTCTATTGGCATAAGGTTGGCTTCGTATATTAGATTGTGAATTTGGGGTGGTGCGTAATGCGCCAAATGTCAGTCTAAGTGCTGAGTGATATAGTGTCCTCAGTTTACTTAAAGTAGATTTGGCTGAGTTTCCGTAGAAGTGCAGGCAGAAATCTATTTTGAACATAATTATGGAGTTGATGACGTTTAATATAGAGTTGGTGTTGCAGTTGTATTTGTAACTTGAGAGGCATTTGATGATTTTGAGTCTTTTTGAGAGTTGTAGTAAAAGATTTTCTATGTGTGTGTGTTCCACTTGTATCGACTATCTATTGTAAGTCCAAGAATTTTAAGGGATTTCACCGTTTCAAATGAGAACATTCGGTCGAAAAAGTAGTTTTAATTTAAAAAAACTTTTTTGTCTTCAACACATACGTCCCCAAACCTCGTTTTCTATGCTTTTACATAATTCCACTAAGTATAATAAAAATCGGTCAACCATATAGTATAGCTGCCATACAAAATATAATTCTGAAAAAACGTCTTAGTAGGAAAAACTTTTTTGTTTTCAATGCTATCGCAACCAAACTTATTACTGATCAATATTATATGTTACCACATAATTCTGCCAAGTTTAATCCAAGTCGGATGACTATAGCATATAGCTGCCATAGGAACTTTCGGTCGAAAAAGTAGTTTTAGTTAGAAAAACTCTTTTCTCTTCAACGTAAACTCTCCCACACCTCGTATTTATAAGTTTTCTATGCTTTTACATAATTCCACCAAATTTGATGAAAATCGGTTAACTATATAGTAAGGCTGCCATACAAAATATAGTTCTGAAAAAAAGTTTGTTTTCAATGCTATGGCTACCCAACTTATTACTGATCAATATTATATGCTTTCACACAATTCCTCCAAGTTTGATACAAATCGGATGACTATAGCATATAGCTGCCATAGGAACTTTCGGTCGAAAAAGTAGTTTTAGATAGAAAAACTTTTTTGATTTCAATGGTAGCTTAAAGACGGCTTTTTAGTTATGAATATTAATGGTTTCCACACAATTGTGGGAAGTTTGGTCAAAATCTGATGAATATATCGTATAGTTGCCATATAACAAACAGGCAAGCAAATGGTCAAAGTAGTGGCTGAGTTTGGGAAGCAACTCAGCTAAGAATGTTCGATGAAAATCTTATAAAACCTTAATTTATATAAATTAAACAAGCTACAAGGGTATATAAACTTCGGTCGAGCCGAAGTTAGCTTTCCTCTTTTCTGGTATTCTTGAACTTATAGTATTAAACTGCCAGTTTTCTGTCTAAAAATTAAGAAATTACTATAAAGAACTTTGTTTAATGTGTTCAGATTTGGGCAGTGCAAACGAAAACGAAGAGTGTAACCTAAAAGTCAGCCTCTTTCATTTCCAATCGTTTGGCTCTTATGTATCTAGGTGTCATTCTCGCTTGGACTGGTGGTTTGCAAAAAGTAAAAAGGAGAGCAATTTCATGCGGAAGTGAAATCGAAGCGGAATTGCGTTCGATTTACTTTTCAAAATGTTATTTTTTTGTGGATTGATTTCTATTTTCAATTTCTCTTGAATTTGAACCACTGTGCCTTGTTGGTGGTTGATAGTGTGGAGGTCGGAAGGTATCACAGTTTGCTCCAATTTCAAAGCATTACGCTTATGAGAATTTATGTTATGGCATATACAGGACGCAGGACACTCACACACTCACACACACACACACACACGTTCATATGCAGGACCTGCTGGCGCCCTGCTGTGCGGCTTGTGGCGCGTTCTTTTGGCTGGTCCTGGCTCTCTGTCTGCTCTGCAATTAGTTCAGCATGATAAAAATGCTGTCTGGTACGTGTGTGTACGTATGTACATATATATATATGTATCTCTACCCCCATCAACTGCGTCGTTGTCCTGTGGCTGAATGCTCATTGCTTCTGCAGTTTTGCCAACTCATTTGGCGCGATTTACCTACCCACACACAACTAATAGGTTTCATGTATTGACTCTGAAGTTTTACCAGCATTTTGTTGTTTTTCTTGTTGTTGTTTTTGCTTGTACTTGCCCTCCTCTAATGAAGTCGCCATCATTTTCCCCTCCAACTGTGTCTGCTGCCATTTTCGTTTTGCTACTGGGAGGGTCCACATAAAAAGTATCAAGTTGCAATCAATTAATTATGTAATTTTTGTGGAGTCAACACAATCTGACACAATGGTAAAGAGACTGAGATTCGGAGGATTTTTTTTTTGTACTTACAAAAATTTCTCAAGTTTCTGAAATGAAATCTATAAGACATTTAATTAGACTTTAATGGAATCAAGTTAAATTGTTATGGGGGGAAATGTTAAAACAAAGCAAACAAAAACATGAAGATAGAATCTTGAATTGTTTGTGTATTTCGCATGGTTAACTCTTCAAACCCTTTTCTACTTACCTGTAATTAAACCTTCCTTTGAAATGGATTAAGCAATTAAAAACTGCTTTAAAATTAAGTTGTTAGCTATATTTAACATCAAGTTGGCTTAGGAATTTTTTATTGCCATTTCCTCTTCTGCATAAGTTGTTGAAAATTTCTCATTGAGTTGAGAACTTTATTTTAAATTGCACAAAACTTTCATCTTTCAGTTGCAAAACACAAGTTAGATTGACAGCTTTATTTTGCAAAAAAAAAAGGTTGCCACACTTTTTAATTTGTGAGGGCGTAGATAAAGTTTGTGTGTTTTGATCCAAAAAATGAACAAAATAAAAACTTTGTTCAACTTCAATTTGTACATCAATATTAATAGTTGTTATTAGAAATTGAGTGAGGCAGACCTTTTTGTTAACATTTAACTGGAATAGTTGGACAAGTTTCTCTTTCCAAGTTGACAGTTTCATTTCCCATCTGATTCATTTAAAGTTTCTCTTTCAAAGTTGACAGCTTCATTTCCCAGTAAGTTGATGGTTCTTTGGTACAGCCATCTGATTCATTTCGAGACGGCTGACGGCTTCTTAAAGCATATTTTGCTTGAAGTATTCACAAATAAATGGTTTAAAGAGAGAACTTTTTTCCATTAAGCTGGCAGCTTTATTAACCAATTAGTGGAAATCCCTTAAACTATTAGCTTACATATATAAACTTTCTTATTAAGTTGGCAGCTCTTTGTTTTAGTTATAAGTTTAGTTGTTGAATTAGTTGAAATTCCCTTAAAAGATTCCACCAAGATTGTTTCCAAGATTGGTTTGCCTAAAAACTTTTCATATTAAGTTAAATTAGTGGAAATCCCTTAATTAGCTTACTTACTTGAACTTTCTTATAAAGTTGGCAGCGCTTTGTTTTAGATATTAGTTTAACAAGCAAATTGTGTTTAAAAGTTTTATTAGTAAGCAAGCTAATAGCTTCATTGTACCTATTCTGATTTTGATGTTAAGCTTTTGATAGTTTTAATTTCATCATTAAGTTGGCAGCTCCAATTGTGGTAAATCTCTCTTACATACATTTCACAGTTGCTTCTGGCACAAAGCTAATAACTTTCTTAAGGATGTTTTCATTTATGAAGTTGGCAGCACCATTAATCAACTAATAAGCGTCAAGCTTTGTTTTAATAAACAACTTCAGGTTGACAGTTCCATTTGGAAGCAAGTTGACAACTTTTTTGTGGCAAATTGATATATTTCTCATTAAGTTGGCAGTTTCGGTTACTATAAACTAAGTGAGTAAAACTCATTTGTTAAAAACAATAAGATTGTCAGCTTTGGTAGTTCGGTTTTCTAACAAACAGTTGGCATCTCCATTTGTCAGCAAAATGATTGTTTACTCAAACATATTTGGATATTCTTATTAAGTTGGCAGCTTCATTTATCAACAACTACGTTAGTTTAATTTATTTGTTACCAAAAATTTAGTTGCCAGCTCTATTTTCTTTCTTGCCATACTTTGATTATCTTCTTAAGGGTACCGCGTACATTAGGAGGCCAAAATCAAGCACTTTTTCATGATTTTTTTCCAAACAAGGTACAGCACGGATCGTTTTGAATTTTTAACTGTTTATTGTGTATATCTATAGGTATATATACAAATTTTTTTATTCAATTTTATTAATTCGGCGACGGATTATATCGGATTCAGTTGGAGCATCCGAAATATTTTCTCCTCCACGGCGTACACGATACCGCCTCATAGAACCATCTGAAACAAAAATGTATGGAAATCTTTTTTGTAGTTTATGAGTATACCTTCTATGTGAACTAAGAAAAAACAGTATTTTGTTGAAATTAATAAAAAAAAGTCGCTGTTCAAACAAAAAAGTTGATTTTTTTTCGGAAAATTTCCACTTTATTTTGTTTATAACTATTTTTCAGCGAGAATTTAAATCGAACTGTTTAGTTCACATAGAAGACAATTTAATAAGCTTTAATTTAAAAAAAAACAAGTCGATCCGTTGAGTAGTTTTTCTTTAATCGTGTACGCCATTTTGAAAAACGTCGTTTCGAGAAAAACGCGTTCAAAGTTTTCGGACCCGAAAAATAGTTGATTAAAACTCATTATCGTTTATTTACCTGCAGTTTTCGATCAATCTGCTATCCCCGGTCCATATAGAAGTCCCTCCTCATCTTCATATAGTTCGTTTAATTCAATTTGTTGTTGTTTTTGAATCTTTGCTGTTGCGAGTCCGACCCGATCTGCTTCGACGGTTTTCACTCCTCGTGCGCTCTTCGTCGACCCTGGACGCGACTTCTCGGCAAACCGGCCCAATTATAATCTGCATGCTCGCCATAATCCGTAGCACAGACATATAGCCTTCGTTGAAAATCCCCGCGGCAATCCAAGCGAGTTCGAGTTCCACATGCGCACTTCACAGCAATTTTGAAACCGAGGCCAAAATTCAAGTTTTTCTTGCATATTTTGCATATAGCGAGTTCGCTAATAGCAGAAAAAACGGTAATGAACTCGATTATTCTATAAAAATGCGTGAGTTTTACACACACATCTTCTTGGGACGCCGTTTCTAATTTTCGAGCAGACGCGCTCTGTCCTACAGGCTCCCTATTTTTATTCGTAAAACGATTTGCTTGGAAACGTCTTTTTTTCGGCCTTGACACACGATCCAAATCGTCTTTCGCACTTTTCGGATATGAAGACATGGCTCAAAAATCGCGAGAACTTGAATAATTCGAAAAACCAGAGAAAAACAGCGAACAAAAGCATACAGAAAATATGAAATGTGTTTACGCTGCGGCAACGGTTTTCATACTAAAGTTAAAATATAATATATACTACGTACATCACGGTTCCTTTTGAAACACACACAATCAATACTGTATGTATTAAACTTTCACACTGACAATGCCTGTAGAAATGCCAAGCGTTGAAAATTCTGACCTGGCGCTCGTTTCGGAGCGCCCGGAGCACGAGCAATACACAGGCTATTTGAACCTTTTCTAGTTGAGATTCAGATTTGGGACTTTAGGAGCATATTCTATACATGAAGGACTTTCGATTTAAGCAAAAAAAAAACATCGATTTTTTTGATCCTCTAATGTAGGCGGTACCCTTAAGTTGGCAGTTCTGCTTGCTGATTAATAGGTACGAATCTTCAAATGGGCATTTCCACAGAAAAGTCCACCGAGACCGAAAAATGAAAAGTACTTAAAAACACTATTTTTTATCATTTTTTCAAGGGGAAATAATCAAAATGAACTAATATGAGCCAATTTTAAATATATTCATAACCCATTTCGATATTTTCGAATAAAAAGTCCCGCAAACGCCATTTTTCTCATTTGGATACGTTTTGTTGTTATAAAAATGCCTTTAGATTTCATTGATTTTTGGTCTCTAAACTATTTCTAAGGGTACAAAGAGTTAATAAATAATGCAGAAGACAGCATAAGATACTATATGATTGCAACTAACTGTAAGTTTCTGCTTTATATTATAACAAAAACAACATAAGGATAATGAGGAAATTTAAGTAACGTAACGTCAGATATTTAAGCAAATAAAATAAAAATGGGCAAACATTTTTGAATAAGATAACCTGCAAAATAAACTTTTATTATTTCAAATCATACGAAAAAAATTTGTATACAAAAAGCTTTGCCCAATTTGCAGAGTTTTGCATTTTTCTAAAACAAGTCAAAACCCACTTCCGTATTATGTAACAGCACGCCAGCATATATGATTGCCTATATCTTTAACTCCTTATGATCGATTGATGTCATTGTTTTTGGTGATTATACTGACTTAAATGCTACCCAAATACAGAACAATCTTTTTAAAAATCCAAGATTTTAATATTTTTCAAAAAGATCTTTTCGTACGAACGTAACGTCACGTCAGTTTGGAAATGCCCATATGCCAGCAAACTGTTAGTTTTCTTATACATATTTTGATTATCTTCTTAAGTTGGCAGCTTTATTTTGTAAAAAATAGAGTAAGTTTACTTAATTTGTGAACAAAAACTAAGTTGGCAGCTCTAACTGACAATGTATTGAACGTTTTGCTCTTCATCTTATATTTATACATATGCGCCAATCTTAACAACTCGGTGCATGCTACTGCAGTAACATGTCAGCCGACTTGTCCAGCAAAAAAAGTACATAAATTCATACAAGCAGAAAGTGTGTGCCATAGGCTCGGCCTACAATAACAATGTATGCGACAAACTATATGCACTCTTTCGTTTTCTCTCGCATTGATTCTCTCTCTGCTGATGTTAAACTCGGGCGCAACTCTTCTTTTAAACTAACATTTTAGACAGTTTGGTCTTCGAGAAGCATGCAATTTAAAACCAATTGAGTGAGTTGGGCCTGTTAAAGGGTTGCTGTCTGACCGATCAGTGCTGTGTGTTCAATCATAGCCACTTATCAGTGACAGGCATAACAGAACACATTCGGTTGAGGGAAGCCCGAGAGTGTTTTTTTTCGCTAAGCAGAGCGAACTGAAATTAGGTTTGAGAGTTATTTGCGAGCTATGTTTGTTAGCAAAAATTAAGTTGGCAGCAAAATGAAAAATTTCTTGGCCTCTTTTTCAATTTGAGCTTTAATTTGGCAGTCTCATGTATCAACAACTAAGTTTTCTCAATAAGTTGGCAGTTACAATTTGCTATATTGAAGTAAGCAGCTCTTCTTGGAGTACAAAAATTAAGTTGGCAGCTTTTAAACAAATTCTTTACAAGTTTTGTAGAATATTTTGCTTATTAAAGTGTCCCTTTCACCTTTTACAACAAAAGTTAAGATATCAGCACCAATTGTTAAACAAGCTATCCAATATTTTGAGTCTCTTATCAAGTTGGCAGCACCATTTGACAACAATTTCACCAATTTCCCTCCACTGTGCCACGGAGTGGCAACAAAAAGAAACTCCCCCCCCCCTCGCATATGCCATAAACTTATTAACAAATTCGCCAACATTTTATGCAGACATTTACAGCTCTTCATAAGTAGAATATGAGAAAAACTGTGGCATAATAATCTCCTGTTATTATGAGTATATGTATATGTATATATAAGTACAGACTCGTAAGTATATATATAATTTTTTTCATTTCTTTTTTTTCGGGAAAGCTTCGAAATTTATGCAAAGCAAAGCACAAGGAACAACAACAACAAAAAAAATCACCACAAATATCTGCCAAATATTGCGGGGAGGGTCCTTTCTGCTTTCTACTGCCTTCTTATCTTCTTAGCAGCATCTCAACAATGTTGTGGCACGCGCTGGCAAACCTTCAAAAACTATGCAACACTCTCGACGCCTCGGTGAAGCTGCAAAGCTTTTAATTAAAGCATTTGCATTTTGTATCAGGCTCGCACACACGCAGCTCGCACCTGTGCGGGTGTTTTGGCCACCAGAGCACCGCAAGTTATGCAACAAAACAAAAAAAAAAAAGAACTCAATAGCCTTGTTTCCCCCCTTACCTCTCGAACCCTTTGGTATGCGCCGTCATGCGGTAGCCAAGAGATTTTCTTCATTTCCCATTTGGTTTTTTTTTTTCCTGTTTCAGCTGTTTGCAGTCGTCAGTGGGCGCTTTTGTATTTTAATTGATTTTAGTTTGTGTGTGTGTGTGTGTGTGTAAGAGTGCTAATTTTATGATTTGAATAGTTGTACGTGAGTGTGTGTGTGAGGTTTGTGGGTAAATGTGTGCAATTAAGTGAAAAGTGCGCACTGCCATGAAAGTAACACCAAGAAGTTATACATTGAGTTGTGCTTTAGGTGAAATTTGGACTTGGATAATAAGGACTTGCCTAAATTGTGGACCTACAGCACCACTTGGTGGCTGCTTTTACCAAGAAAACTACCTTCAAGGTTAGGGTCAAGAGTGAGAGGAATGTCCACAAAACCCAGAAGTGACTTTGATATTGCGAAACCTTCGAATTTCGACGCCAAAAAAGGCTCTTGAAGCCTTCAAAAACCTTGTTCTGGAGCTCGAATGCTTGCCGAAGTCATGCATCGCAGTGTGTTAGGGAAAGAGAGAGAGTCACATTTTCCGTCCTCTCTTTTGGGGGAACCTTGCTTAAGAGCAGGGTTTGTCAAGCAGAGCGAAGCCAGAAAAGTGAGAATGCATAAGTGAGCGGCAATAAAGCGACGCAAAACTGCTCTGACCCGCTGGCCAGCAATTGAAAAGCTGTTTGCTCTCTTGGCATTAGCTTCGGCATGCGGTCCAGGCGTATCTAAGAGACGCACGCCCATGGTGGAATCAATATGCTCTCTATGTTTGTAGGACGAAAGCAGACAAACACATGTTCTGCAGTCCAGGGGTTCTCGGGTGTCCAGCACTACTCTAAGGCATTTAGTGGTTCCCTTACGAATGTTCGACTGGGTGACTAAAACTAGCAAATTTCTTTTGGGTACGCCTTGTCTTTGCATTTCGTATTTGGAAAGTCAACCGTTTTTACCATTTGCCGCATTTGCGAGTGTGGGAAAAGGGGTTAACAGTGAGTTAACAGTGACTTGACAGTGACTTGACAGTGACTTGACAGCGACTTGAAAAGGACTTGGCAGTGACTTGAGAGTAACTGGACAGTGACTTGACAGTGACTTGACAGTGACTTGACAGTGACTTGACACTGACTTGACAGTGACTTGACACTGACTTGACAGTGACTTGACAGTGACTTGACAGTGACTTGACAGTGACTTGACAGTGACTTGACAGCGACTTGACAGTGTCTTGACAGTGACTTGACAGTGACTTGAATGTGACTTGACAGTGACTTGACAGTGACTTGACAGTGACTTGACAGTGACTTGACAGTGACTTGACAGTGACTTGACAGTGACTTGACAGTGACTTGACAGTGACTTGACACTGACTTGACAGTGACTTGACAGTGACTTGACAGTGGCTTAACAGTGACAAAACTGTGACTTGACAGTGACTGGACAGTGACTTGACAGTGACTTGACAGTGACTTGACAGTGACCTGACAGTGACTTGACAGTGACTTGACAGTGACTTGACAGTGACTTGACAGTGACTTGACAGTGACTTGACAGCGACTTGACAGTGACTTGACAGTGACTACCCAGTGACTAGACAGTGACTTGACAGTGACTTGAAAGTGACTTGACAGTGACTTGATAGTTACTTGACAGTGACTTGACAGTGACTTGAAAGTGACTTGAAAGTGACTTGACAGTGACTTGACAGTGACGAAACTGTGACCTAGCTGATTCCAACTTCTTACTCTGTTGTTTGCGCGCGTAATCTCTTAACTGCACGCCTGTACAGTCCTCCGAAGCACTTTGGCTTACAGCTACTAGTGCCACATCTACCGCAAAGCCCACTTAGTAAACTCCTGCAGGGAAAGAACAGTCGGAGGATCCAGTCGTACACAGAGAAATCCAAATTGGCTGCACGGCACGTGTAGAAACGTCAAAGCTAAACGAAACGTGTTGCGCCCTGCTAAATTGCACACGCAAAATGTAGAATTCAGAAAGCTACACGCGACGTGCAAAATGTAGAATTCAGAAAGCTACACACGACGTGCTGAAATCCTACACGTAACCTGTATGATTTCAATATCTAAACGCCTCGTGTGGAAAAGCTAAATGCTGCTTGGTCAAATGCAAAGTCTGCACGTCATAAGAAAATCAGCTTATTTCCAAATAACTTTTACATTTTTCATGCAGCAATCTGTATACCACACGAACGTGTCGGCTTTCTACACGTGACGTGTGAATATTGAAATCCTACACTCGCGTGTGTAAATTCTATACGAAAAATGTAGCTATAAATCAGTACCGAACTCTTACATTTTTCGTTTAGAAAATTGATCTTCACACGCGACGTGTAGGTTTTCTGTGTAAATGAAAATGTGTGATTTCTACACGTTTTGACTGGGATTTTCAACCCATATTTAGATATTGAAATCCTACACGTTTCGTGTAGCTTTTCAACACGTCGCGTTTAGCTTTCTCATTTCTAAACGCGGCTTGCAGAAAAGCTACACAAACGTTATGGCTGGAAAATCCCGGTCAAAACGTGTAGAAATGACACATTTTCGTGTAGCTTTTGCATATGTTCTTCTCAGTGTACATGGCGAACAGCTTCAAACACGGACCTGTTTCCGTGTGTCTGGTTCGAGAAATATGGTTAATTTGGTTTTCACATCAGTTGTATTTACTAAAACAAAAAAAAACTGTTAGAATTAAAACTTAGTCGTACAGCGACATTCTTCCTTTAGTTAATTCCAATTTCACTTTAAATTTGTGACACTTTCAATGACAATTAAACTTGCCTTTAATTCGTGTCTCATGGCAACTTGCATTTTCTCTCATTGGCAACGATTATGCAAATGCAAGGAATGGTGGCGGTTGGTTAAGAGCAGAGTGGATGGGGGGTGGCGTGCAGAGCACTGCACAGCACAGACTTGTGTAGTGAAAAGTGATAAATATAAATTAAGCAAATGTGTTGTGTAAATTGCTGTTGTTTTGCCCGCTGAGGTGTGTGGCAGCAAAAATTACGAGCTACAAGTATCTAACAAGCAGCCATGTGGCCTACGACGATGACACAGGACAGACGCAGGCAATTTTGCAGTGTGCGTGTGTGTCTACACTGATACCACAATATTTGCATATCATATGCATAAACACACGCGACAAACACCAGACCAGACCCAACCAGACAGTTGCAATTAAGTTAGACACCAAACACACTGGTGCCAGTGTGTGTGTGTGTGTGTTTGTGTTTGTGATACTAGACAAATGACACGAGTTAGCATCATCTGCCACCTGCCTGAAACTTAGTCAATCAGTCAGAAACAGAGCAGAGACCAGAGAGTAGCCAAAAGCCAGCAACATGTTTGACATGAAGCAATTGCAGTTGGCTTTGCTTATGGTTAAATATGCACAAGTATCGAACACATTGCCTACTTTTCGGTCACACAGCTCATAGTTGTTTTCCTTGCTAAGCGTTTCTCTTGAATAAAAGAATTTTAACCAAAAGTTGGTTTTGTTAGTTTGTCAATTCGAATGCAAAATGTTTCGGAAATGAAACACTCAAATTGAAACTTTTCAATTAAACATCTGTCAAACACACAAAATTGAACAAAACTTTGAACCGAATGAATCAAGCGAAGACAAGAAACCAGAGATTTAAACGGGTAACGGTTACTGTTTTCCGCTTACGGTTATATTACGATTGTGGAATTGTGGGCTATCGTACGGGTAACGGTTATGAAACTAATTCTGTTTCGGGTTTCGGTTACGGAATAAAATATCAATTTGACAAAAGAAAAAAGTACCAAGTTCAAATTTCTTAGACAGAAGTTTAGCGCTGACGAATCTAGGGTAGCACACCTTACCCCTGAAAACACGCTATATTAATCAAATTATTCACTTTTCTTGTCAAATGCTTTACCTATGCACTTCAAATTGGACTCACTGAGAATTGCAAGGTCGTTTGTCAGCGCTCTCATCCTCTAGATCCAAAAGTTCATTTCTTGTTTAGTGATAACCATTTTAATAGAAGGACCTAAGAAACCGTTAATTTTGACAGTTTGCTCTTTTTGAAACACAACTCCTCTGTTTTTTTATGAACAAACTTTTCCTCAGATTTTTCAAACGCTTCGGTATGGCAATGTTGCTTCAAATTAGTGGCTTGATTTCCTTGAAGGGCGGAAAACTTATAACAATATATAATTTATTCAATATTAGAACTCCTACTAGGAAACAAACCAAAAACACTGAGTTTTTCTTCTCGACCTAGAGCCAGCTAACATCTACATTCTAATAATTAGAAAGGTCGCTAACCAACAATTATATTTATTCAATATATTAATGAAGCTAAGGCAAAAAAATTTGCCCAAAATTAGACGCAAATTTGGCTAATCAGCCATGATTGCAGATTTCACAGGACTTGAAACTAAAATGTTGGTTCCATACGTAAATAATTTGATCATATGAGACCCATTTAGCCAAATTTTTATACAAATTTGTGCAAATTATTTGCCTGTGAGATCTTAGCTTCAAGCTAATAATGTGTGCGAGTAAGTGTGTGATATTTCTTTTAAAAGAGAACAATTCCCGGAAATTTTATGATTTTGATCGAGGCATCGCGCACTTAAAAATAGTCAACTAAGATGGCTGTCGGCTCTAAGACTATCAAGCCCATCGGCGCGGACCACTATGATTTCGAGAAGTTCTGCTCTGCTTGAGCTGGAGACTAAAATGTTGGTTCCATACGTAAATAATTTGATCATATTTGACCGAAAAGTTCCCTTAATTGGCCCATTTAGCCAAATTTTTATACAAATTTGTGCAAATTTTTTGCCTGTGAGACCTTAGCTTCAAGCTAAGAATGTGTGTGTGATATTTCTCACTCAAATTAATACAAAATATCGAAAATCACATTTACTACCCAAGAACCAGCCGAACACTACTAACAAGACACCAAAACAATATCAATCTAATGTGGATCCCAAGCCACAACAACATAAGGGGCAATGACTTCGGAGATTTAAACGCTAAAACTGCAAATGAATTCCCACTCATCACCACAATCAATAACAACATAACGGACACAAATTGTTACTTCAAAAAACCAGCAAGTAACCATAATGCAGGAACACTACCAATCCTGCTCAAACTTGTACAAAGATATAAACCCCAATAACATAAATATGTATCTCACACTTCCTGAAATCTACAAAACAAGACGAAATATCTAGACTGGACCAAATAAAACTAATAAGACTACGACTAGGACACACAAAAATCACTAATCAACACTACATTGATAAAAATATTTCTAAATTCTGCCCTCTATGCCAAAAAGAAACCATTTTAATCCTTAAGAACAGGCCGGATCCAATGCCTCCAAAATAAAAATCCAATAGACTTCCTAATAAACCCATCATCAGAGAACCTTAAACTCATAATAAACTTCCTTAAACAAACCAACCTATACCACAAAATATAAAAATATATTTATTAAATTATCAAGCAAACATACACGTATATTTCATAAAAAACTTTTGCAACCCGATACTTAAACACAACAATTTAAACATCTACTTAAACACACACACACTCTGTATATAGAAATAACAAAAAATATATTATATTTATACGTAGCTGAAGGCCCTAGCAGCCATGCTCTTAAGTTTATAACTTTAAGCTAGTCATATTGAATAAATAAAATAAATAAATGTGCATACATATTTCGTTTAGTTATTTACATTTCCCTTCTTTTTCATTTGTGACATTATTTTTTTGACAAATCTATTGGATATTGAAATTAAACAAATACATATGCATATTTTATTTACAACAATTACAACTGACAAAAAAAAATAGTTTAAAATATTTTCATAGAAAATTGATATATGTTCAAAAATGAACTCTAAATGTAGTCTGATGATATCATTAATATGAAATTTGGTTGCTTTTTAACGTTTTTAGTAGCTGCAACCTCCTTGGCATTGAATTAGCCAATTTTTGTAACAACACTCAAATCAATATTTCTCCACAACTTCACAATTTCTTTTTTTCAAATACATCAAAGTGTCGTTCTGCATTGTAGCACCAAATTTTCTGTCAGAAATTATGCCCCACAAATCCTCAATTGGATATAAATCCGGATTTAATGCCGGCCACTGTTACAAGGGTATATTGTGAGAGCTGAAATATGCCTTTGTATGCCGGGCAACACGTGTGGAAGCGTTAGCTTGCTGAAAAACCCAATTAACACCATGGAACTCTTTCGAGAATGTCATAAGATTACTTTCCAGCAACTCTTTGTACATTTGAATGGTACAAAACGAATTGACAATTTGCCTTTAGCACTAAAGGCAGCCCATACCATGAGAGATTCATCACGACGGTTGCGCTTATAGCAGGTCTGTCGGGGATGATGTCCATCTGGGCTGTCTAGATTAATCTTTTTTCATCACTAAATATGACGGATTTTAATACTTCGTCCCAAAATTTATACTTTTCATTTCGCATTTTTCTGATGTTGCTTGAGCCGTGGTTTAGGCACCTCGGACTGATACTGAAGATGCAACTCTTTTTGGCAAATTTGTTGTATGCGTTGTCGACATATTGGTAGTCTTACACTGCTCGCCACTTGAATAGGACACCTCTAAAGTCGATTTTCTATAGTTAATTGCTGCTAAACTAAGCCATCTAGGAAAATAATTTTTGTTTTCTTATAAAGTTTATTTAAATGTTCAAACTTCAAAAGTTGTAAGTATACAAAAAACATTGTTAACCAATAAGTAACAAATTTTGGAGTCTTCATTTTGCACCACTTGATGAATAGGACACTTTATCTAAAAACCATTTAAGAATATTTCAATCCTTTTCAAATAACAATATTACTTAAATAAGAAATTACTAACATGTTTTTAAACCAAAAAAAGTTTTTAATAGTGTGTTGAGCCTCCTTTTTTCTCCAAAACCTCATACATTCGTTCTGGAAGGGATGCATACAATTTTCCCAAATAATTCAACGATATCGAGCCCCATGCTAATATGATAGCTGCAATTAGTTCGGAAACGCTCGAATATTACTGACCTGATCCATATACTTCACGTGTTAGCCATCCCCACACATTCTCAATGATATTCAAGTCCGGTGAATAGGGTGGCCAGTTTAATAACTCCACGTTTTGGCTCGCTATATACGATTTAATAATCCGGGCCGTATGTATAGGGGCATTATCATGTTGATAAATCCATTTTAGATTTGCAAAAAGAGTTTGGAAGTGTGAAGTGAAAGGCCTCTTTCAATATACCATTATAACACAACGCATTCATGGTGGTTGGAATAATTTAAGCTCACAGGTGCCATAATAGGAAATGGCCCCCCATACCATAATACCTCCAGCACTGCTGTGCAACTTATCAAGATGGTGTGGTTCTTTTCGAAGATCATGAAAATAGCAGCTGTAGCCATCGGGGCCCTCCAAATTAAACTTTTTTTCGTCCGAAAAGACAACACGTTGCCACTCCGAAGTCCAGGTGACATGTGCGCGCGCGAAATCAAGGCGTTGTAACTTCCGAGCCGGGTTAAGAGGTGGCTTCTTCTTGATTTTTAGTCTCTTCAGGTGTGTAGCATTATTAATAACACGACGCATGGTTGTCAAACTTGCTTTAACGTTGCATTTTTCCCTTATCTTGGCCAAAGAGTCGTGCGAATTGGAAGCTTCTCTTAATATAAGTCGCTTGTCCGCGATGGTAAGCACACTGTGGGTGCGGCCCTTCATGTTTTTACCATAATTAGCCTCATTATTTAAAAAATTGGTTATGGCGTGACGGCTCCTATCGACTGTTTTTGCTATTTTGGCAATAGAAAGGCCAGAATCCTTGTAAGCTTGGATTTTTCCTTTCTCCGACTCAGATAATGAAGTGCCACGCCCCATTTTAATTTTTTTAAATTTTATATACACTTCAATTAAAGCAAAAAGTTAAAGTAAACCAAAATTTGTGTGCACGTGTCAACGATACCGACCAAATAAAATGCATGTTCTATTCAAGTGGCGCAAAAATTCCATTGAATTTTTGCGAATGCTCACATAAAGTGCAAACAACTTTATAACGGTTCTATTCCAAAACTTGGAATATACCAGAAAGAGCGAAGAATGCTTGCACAAAGATAATATGCAAAAAATACCGTTATTCTACCATTTCGTTTTCGAGTTACGAGCAGTTTTAAAGAGAGCGTACAGGGTGTCCTATTCAAGTGGCGAGCAGTGTATATACATACCAGAGATCTGCAAGAGTGCCTGTTGTTTTGACTGCATCAGTACTCGCTTTAAAAGCGTAAGCGGAGTGACAGACACCCAACATACACACTCGTTCTGCTATTGGTATTTTTGAGAATGAGTGTCTTTTGTGCTCGTCTGTCAAAGTGTTTGTTTCTGATTTGAGCTGCAATGCTTGTTGATTTCGTCTACGAGCGTCATTTGTATACGAACAGCACACACACACAAGTAAAACATGGGCTTGCATAACTTTTATTGCTCTCGCTCTCTTCTCTCTTATGCAATCAACACCCGCTCACTGATTGTGCAAGTAACAAAATTGAGCCGCACGAGTGACCGAGAGCCAAAGCACAAATATGCCGCATACATTTTTTGCAGTGGTTGAAGACACAAATGCAGTACACTTGTAATTGCGGTGCACTCGTGCAGATCTCTGATACATACATAAAAATGTTGAAGTTTTTCATTTTCATTTACATCCACAGGGAGAAAATAACTTGAAAAAGGCGATCGCTTATACTAAGTGTATCGTTTAGAGGCCAGTCCATCCACACCGTCGATTACATTTCTTAGCTTAGTTGAAATGGAGCTCCGAAAAGCGTTCGGCAATCGCCCACTTAGTCGATTAAAAGTAAAAAGGTTTCGTAAAGTAAAGAGGATGAAAAATTACACAGCCTGTAAAGTGTTTGAGTGGTGCTCGATTCCGTAATGTGCATTTGCGCCGCTGAGTTGCCTAGCACACTGTGGCCAGGTTCAAGCCGGCCGCTGCAGCTTCTGTTGGGTCAGTTTTTTGTCGTTGGCACGAGTTGCTTATATATACGGGCTCGCTTGCACCCTTGAACTCAAATTTTGATTGCTTTTTTTTGTGAATAAGCAAAAGGCTTTGACTCCGAGCAGCCACCGTTCATATAAACTTGTAATTAATAAAGGCTCTAGCAACAAGTGTTACCCTGCGCCTAAAACCCAATAAACATTCTACTATAATTAAACGGAATTTTGGTGTTGGTGTTTTTTGTATTATCCAATTGAAGGAATCATCTCCTAATGGGCACTGAAAAAGCTCAGGGCCGTTTTCTCATGTTGGTGTTTTTGCAAATCTAGGTGGAATTGCTGCATTTGCTTTGCTCATGTTCAATGCTAAGCATCTAGATGAATTTCGTAGCAATCTACTAAATCCTCATTGATTTCAAAACCATGTACATGCTAATGCAAACTAATGAAAACAAAAAACAACTGCTGCTAAAAACAGTAAAGTCTGAATTGTTTTTAAGTAAACCAAAAAAGGAAAATATTGGATGTGCCTTTAATATACAAGAACAACTGCAGACATTGCTGAAATTACAGATGCACATTCTGATTCCCCTAGTTCATTGCTTAAGCTAAGTTTACACATCCAAATAATTTGGCAAAATTTTGATAAAAATAGCCATGATTAAAGATTTTACAGGATACAGGAATATGGAATATGGCCGGAAAGTTCCACAATTTTGGCATATATAGCCCAATTTTCATGAAAATTTTTCCAAATTATTTCCCTGCTTTCGACCTACTGCTTAATCTCCCATCATAGTAACAAGTCGTTCCAAAAGAAAAACCTTCTCCTTCTCTGTAAAATTCTTGCTTTAGTTTTTAAAATTGGCGCACAATAAAAAAAAAAATAATCAGCCGAGTGCAGAGGTGCTGCCAACCTAGTAATCCAGCCCTCCCGGTGTGCCCGAATTTATAATCAACCTACATGAGACAACCAATTGTACAAAAACCACCTAGTTGCAAAGTCTAGAAACATGAACATGAGAAAACGGCCCTTAGTTCTGTTTCTTGTTGGGCAACACGGAACAGTTCAAAACCGTAAAGCTGTTACTAGAACCTTTTGGTACTGTCATCAGTAGACTTTGCTGCTTCTTTACTTCATAATCTAAATAGAACGAATTCCATTCATTCGATTTCTTTTTGGGGGCCTAGAAGCCTGTCAAACGGCCAATCCAAGTATTCTTCAATGAAAATTTTTGTTATTTCATTCGTTGAATTGAAAGTTATTTAAAGTTGATTGAAAGTTTACTGAAAATTGAACGAATTGAATTGAAGTCATGTTTTCGGTTGAGTGAAGCTGTCAATGAATGAAATTGTTCAATGAAACTTAGCGCCAAAGGACCAATGAGTAGTCGTGAACGACCTGTCCGCTTTGATCTAGGGACAGCCAAGCCCGATTCCTCAACAATCACCCACCGAATGAGGAAGAATAAGCTGCGAAACGCTACGTTGCACATACGTGCGTGGTAGATAGCACCGTAGCAGCATTACAGCACAACGTAGTGCTCGGGGGCACACCGCCAACCATTGATCCAAGCGAGAAAACACTGCCCAGGATGACAAGATCAACAGTAGGCATTTGAACAGTTACCTGGCGCGGATCAACCCAGAGGTCACCGATACATGTCACAAATGCAACTACATAGCAATTTCTATCATTAAAATCCTTTGATCGAAGCTGTTAAAATTTGATTGAAAGCCAGATTGAAAGTAGATAGATAGCTTATTGAAAGTTATTATTAAGTTAAACAAAAGGCACTGATTCAAAGTCATTAAGGTTAATTCTTTGAAGAAATTTCAATCACTAAAATCCTGGGATGGAAGCTATGTAAATTTGATTGAAAGTCATTCATTGCTCTAGAGTGTTCAACTTGAGGTCAATAAGTAAAAAAATTCAATGAAAATACGCTTTAATACGCTTTATTTATATATTTTGAAATACCATCCTAACGCTACAAGTTACAAAAAAACTTATATATTATTGCGTTAGTCACAAGGGCAAAGTAACATTTAAATTTGTGTTGATTTTACTTACTACCTAGAAACAGCTTCGTGATACAATAATGACATGAAATTAGACTTAGATGTAATCTTAAGTAACTGAACTATTTGTGTTATGCTTCTTCTCTTCTATTGTGTCCCTATAAGTACTCTTTAAGATTCACTTCTCAGATGAGATTCTAAAATCTATTGAAACTGCGTGGAGTTGTTTATTGTTTTTCAAACTATGTGGTAGTTGATTCCAACTGCTAACAGCGAAAATGAAGAAATGTTTTTCGGAGCTGGATAGCTTGTATCGTAAGCACACTAAGTTGCACGTCCTTCTAGATGCGCAGAAGATTAACATTTCAAGAAGATACGACGGCTCATTTGTGTATATAATCTTAAGACGAAGTGTTAATGCTCTTAGTCTTATCCATTTTAACATTCCATGTAATGGAAGGTTAAATATATTTATTGAAACGTCTGATATGCGGTCAAATATCCGGAATCTGATATCCCGAAATACCAACAACCTCAATGCCATAAAATAGTCTAGAAGTTAAATATGTCTTAGCAATTAATAGTCTCAGCTTGGTTGGTATAAAGTCTTTAGTCAGATACAGTTGCCTGAGAAGTCCATACAATTTTCCTACAGATCCGGTGACATGATCACTGCAAGTTAATGTTTGATTAAAAGTAAATCCTAGGTTGCTCGCTCGCTCTACATACTGTATTGGTAAATTGTTAATTTTTTAATGATGGCTATCCTACGGTGCTAACAACCTTGCTGCTTAGAACTATACACTTGGACTTAACTGGGTTTAGGCCAAGGCCATTCTTATTTGCCCAGTCATTAACTTTACATAGATCTCTTTTCATTAAACTGCGACATGGAACGAGAAACATAAAGTTCAACATCATCTGCATACATATGAACTTCACAATTAGACAAAACTGATGGCAGGTCATTGACATAAACAGAAAATAGTAAGGGCCCGAGAATCGATCCCTGGGTTACACCACGTTTTAGGGTCAATAGCGATGAGGAATCCGTACTTGTAGCTACCAGTTGTTGTCGATTACTTAGATAAGATTGTAGCAGGTCAACAGCGGTGTTTGAGAACATATACATTCGATTTAGTTTAGTGCATAATACATCGTGGTTAACTGTGTCGAATGCTTTACTGCAGAGATGGGCGCGTCGCGACGTTCTAATGCACACGAGGCAGCGCGCTGCCTGCGTGTGCATAGGACTCTACCGCGGCCGACTGCACAAAATCACACGTACGCTATAAGCATTGAAAGCTATTTATAGAACACGAATGAGGCGCACGCAAATTGTGCTTGTATGCGTGTGAAAAGTGTGACGATATGTGTGCATGCCCATCTCTGCTTTACTGTAATCTAGTAGTGTCAATAATGTTATATTTCCATTGTCAATTTGTTTTCGAATGTTTTCCGGTTTTTTGAGAATTGCTGCTTGCTAAAACCTGACTGATTGTTATTGAAAAGATTATTTGAAGTCATGAATTCGTTAATTTGTTTCGCCATCAGATGTTCAAGTATTTTAGATAAGTACGAAAGTATAGATATTGGTCTGTACTCATTAGTAGATTTGATCAAAGGAACAACCTTAGCTAATTACCAAGAGTTCGGAAATTTCGAGGTGGTTAAGGCGGTATTGAAAATATACTTAGGGTTAATGTCATCCAGTCCAGTAGCATCCGTCTCAATTAAAAGGATAGATTCCAGGACATCACACTGACTAACGCAGGAAAAGCTAAAATTATTATTACATTCCTTATAGGGAATACTGTTCAGATACATATTACACGTAATTTCAGGTACTGGCGAATGCACAAACTTCCTATTTAGTTCATCAGGGTCAACATTTATTCTTGTGGAGGACATAGGTTTACCAACTCCCAAATTCTTTAAATTGTTCCATGTTTGTCAACAATTCCTGGAAATTTTTTGTTTTTGATCGAGGCATCGCGCACTTAAAAAATGTCAACTAAAATGTCAAATGTCAACGATGATTTCGAGAAGTTCTGCTCTGCTTGAGCTGGAGAGATTAAAATGTTGGTTCAATTGGTTGTCTATTGGAGGTTGCATAATTATATTTGCTGTGGTAATACTGACGCTTAGAAGAAATTATTAATTTTTGCACCGTCTTTCTTAGATTTTTATACCGCATTCGAAGGTTTTCTGTTTTAAAGCGTTTCCATTTACAAAAGGCATCATCGCGAAGATTTATTGTGTTTCTTTATGTTATTTGTAATCCACGGTTTGTCAGTATGTCTACATTATTTACGCCGGAGCGGAACTGTGCGATCATAAGGGAACTTAATATTATACTGCGAAAAGTCAAAATTCTTAAAATTCCTATATTCAATCTCATAGTTGATTGAAAGTAGATTAATTGAAAGTTGATTGAAGGTAAATTAAAAGTGGATTGTTATACTTTCTATACTTTGATTGAAGGTATTATAATTTGATTGAAAGTCTTTCATACATAACTTCGCATCAAATTTCAATATCAAATCATGGCTTCTATTGTCCTTTTATCTAAGTTTAGTGTGTACATGAAAATCCTTAGCTAACAAGAGTAAGATATATTGCCAGTGTAATTTAGTAAAACATTTTCCTTATATTTTATTAATTTGTAGCATAAATAGAATTTAATTATTGTGGTTTTTACCCACCGGATTTTTCTACCGGAAATTGTGTGTTACAATAAATTATTGTAAAATTTTTCCCTACATTTTCACATATTAATCAGACACGAGTTATTTATGCTACCCGTTTGCCATTTTAAAGTTGAACCAAATTATTTCGAATGCGACTTTAATTGCTAAAGTCACTTGTTTCACTTGAACGCTCCCGCGCAAACGGCGTCGGCCCTTTTTTTTCCTGCTATTGTTGGTGCAAATGCAAATTCAAGTGCGCGCATAAATCCAAAAGTCCACTACAAAAATGAAAAACGACCAGGAGGAGCACGAGTACGATTGAGGATGAGGCTTTGTGGTTTATTTCAAAAAATAAAAAAAAAAACAGAAAACAGCACAAAAATAAATTTGATTTTCTCTTTTATTTTGTGGCGGCGGCTGCAACTGAAGTTAAAATTGTGAAAAGTTGTGGCCGCCAGTGGGAGAAACGAGGAGGCTGAACATTTTTGTTGTATTGCATTTGTGCTGTAATTACATTTTGTATGCCAGCCAGTGCCCACTTGTTCATCATCGTCGTCGTCGTCGTCGTCGGCGTCGTCTTCTGCATCATTAGAGAGCGAGAGTGGGCAGTGGGCAATGTAAAATGCATGGGCAAAAACCGAAGCGAATTAAAAATTTTCATAAAAATGGCGACAGAGTAGAGTAGAGGTAAAACTTGGGCTTACCCCGGGCGAAATTATAAATTGATTAAGTGTAGACCGGGGGCTATGCTTAAACAAATTGTCAATGTCATAAATTAACACAGTTTTTGCCAAAGATCGAACATCCGACTTAAAGGACCAAAACAAATCTTCTCAGATTTTGGCAGCTTATCAATGTTAACAACTTAATGCTATTGCGCTAACTGTCTTATCAGTACCCTTGAATGATGTCTCAGTTGATTAGGTCTTAAAATTTGTTTTGTTTGGTCCAAAGTACAGAAATTCGGAATAATACAGTACGAGCTTTGTACAACGAAGTTCTCTATCAGAGCTGTCCTGGAAATCTTTAGAGATTTTCCACTTCAAACTAAACTTGGACTACTTTATTTGTGAAGTGACAATAATAAGACCGGTTACTAGATCATATGGAAGGAAAATCATACCCATTGATTTCATCTGCATATTATCATGTCGACGAATATAGCATAGATCTTTCTTCCGCTTTCAAAGTATGCTCTGATAATACCTGTAAGTCGATCGTAGAATATCCATTTCATTTTCTTACTCTATTAATCGATCGTTAAACGAAAACAAATGGGATTTTGTTTCGACTCTGCACTGCTTTTGGAAGAGAAACAGAACTGAAAGTGTTTTGGTGCTTTCAATTTTAATTTTTTTTGGTTAATTTTCAGTTTGCTTTCATATCAACTCCATATATGCTGCAGCAGCAATTGCAATTTAAAGTTACTGGACGAGCTGTGTGTGTGTGTGTGTGTGTGTGTGTGTGTGTGATGAAACTCGTCTCAAGTGTTCAGCCGACCAAGGCACCCTTTTCATCCATTTGCCAGTCTCTACCCACCCTCAATCTCCCATCACCCATCAAAATGACTAATGGATTGAAGCTCTCGCTTTTGATGTAAAAGGTGTGAGGCATTTTAAAGGGCATCAAAGGCAGATTTAAAGCCAGCTAAATGTACAGGAATTTCAATCAATAAAATCAAGGTTGGAACTGTACTCCGGAGCAGACCTGGGGCAAGTTTTATCTATTTTATCAAATTAATTATACACTCAAGTTTCTCCCTAGATATGTATGACCGTACAAAACCTCCAAAAATTTACATAGCGGATATCAAATTTGATCTGACAAAACTTTTGCTGACTCTTGCACATTTTGTTTTGGTTTTTTTTTTTAACCTTCTCAACAGGTATCCAAAATTTTGAACCAAAGTTAAAATGTTTTTCCTTCTGTATTTGAGTAACGAGTTTGCCATTTGCGTTTGCCTTTTCGCCTGAAGTTTCCAGTCTCCAGTTTGCAGTTCTTTACATGTAAATGACAGTCAACCGACAAATGTCGACGTCAACGACGAGGATGCTCATTAACTTTTTTCCCCCTATTGTATAAAGAAAATGTGGCAAACAACATCGTTTTGCCTGTTTGTATTTGTGATTTTCAATTGGATTGTTGTGTGTGTGTACGCCTGGCTTTGCCTTTGGCTTCAATTTGATTTGCCGCCTGTTTGGGCAAAAGTCAAAGAAGTTTTCCCATTGCTGTCGCTTGCTTGCTCACATGCCGTTACCTAAGTTGACAGACAAACTTTACTAATTAGAAATAATGCACCCACATTTGTATGTACAGCGAGTGTTAGAAAGGGAGAGAGTGTTGGGACTACATGATAGTACAAATTTATTTGGCCTAATGTAAACCAGGTGACAAACATGTTCTAAAGCAAAGTATGCAAAATAATTAGACATGCGTTTTTCCTGTTTAGAACAATGAAAGAGTCACTTAGCTGAAATTTCTTAGTTGTAGTGAGAAAGTTTCCATGATTGAGTACTTAAATAGCAATGGGCCCGTTAAATCTTTGCAGTCCGATTCAGTATTTCGCACTTTATTTATTTTAATGTTAAGAAATACAGGTTTAAAGTTTGGAAGCAATTGTAGTTGATAACAGTCTGACTGCCGTTGACATAGTATTGTGTCATTTGTGGAAAGTTTCAGCAGTAAAATGTTTGAAAATCATAGATGAGCCAGCTTAGCTGCCGCAGCCAAAAATTTGCCCAAATTTTGTTGCAAATTTTGCTAAATAGGCCAAATTAGGGAACTTTTCAGCCACATTTGATCAAATTGTTTAACTTCTCGTTACTTCAAATGTCCGTAGATGACTTGCCATTCTAACAGTTTGAAAGTCACTGAATATTTATTTAAATTAAATTTTTTGAAATTAAAGCCGGGTATCCAGCACCGCGGAAACTAAAAATTCCTGGCAAACTTCATATAAAAAAAACTGTGCCAGGAATTTTTAGTTTACCTTTTCGTTGCTTGAGTATCCAGCAACATGAACGAAACCCACAGTTTCTTATCGATAGTTGGCCTATCGATAGCGCGTGTGGATCGAGAGAACAGCTGATACACAGCTCAGGAATATATTGGTTACAATTATTTTGGACGTGATGAGCGAAAATTTGGCGGGAATGCTTTTGTGTTTTTGTTATGAGCTGTCATCTTGTTGGGGAACCAGCAGCGTTCAAAGATTGGTAGGGGATGGTGCCAAGGGGACACTTATGCCAAATTGCTGAGGCGGCCCGAGAGATGCCCTCCATGGACACAAAGGTCGATGGGATGTCGTAGATTGAGACGACTTCTGAGACTGTTTGTCGCCAGATCAGAGGCAAGTCTATGGGAGTGGGCCACCAGTCGGTCATGATACCTGCCTGATGTGTGCATACATATTGATTTGGGCTCTTAATGGCAAAGCGTTCAAATCGCGGTATTTAGTTGTATGCCTCACATACCAGAAACCTCACATAAAAGACTCTACTTTATTGAGGGCAGTGGAGCATTTGGTACCGGGATCGCCTGTTCCAGTAAGGCATGTAAATCAAGGATTTTGGATCGCAACGAAATACCGCTGCGGGGCTTGAGGAGCCAATCGAGCTCCTACGCCTTAGCTGCAACCGTAGCTGCTGAGACACATGGACATTCCTGGTCAAGCGGTGGTCCAGAGTCACGCCAAGTTATTTAACCGCGGTATCCGTATATGGGAATCTTGATCCTAGGAGTCGATCAACTTATCCGGGTCTCATAGCGATCGTGTTGACTTTTTGGAGAATAACCGCTATGTTCCAGCGGTTTGCCCATCGACTAAAGCCATGGTACTGATCCGGCCACTGAGTTGACAATCTCCTTAATATTAATGCGAATGTATTTAGGTAATCTTGTTTCTGGCCATGAAAGAATTCATTTGATTGCCTATCATACACCTATCATATACTAGTATAGAATAAAGCTACACCTACTCCGCGATGCATGCTTCACCGGAAAATATAATTTTTATTTTCTTTACATTTATTTAAATTCAAATAATTAACAGTGCTTAACAGCTGATTATTCAGAGTGACCTTGCTCGTTTTAGGTGCATGGTCACCCTGCTTTAGTTATATTCCACACACACAAGAAATAATTAGCAAATTCCTGGCAGGAATTTTCCGCAGTGCTGGATACAGGCCTTAACAAGATTTTTCACTGCAGGTTTCTTGTATAATGATGGTTATGACTATAGGAAGGTATTTTAGAAAAGTGGGCGTGTCAACGCCCCCCTCCGCCCACAGAAATCGAAAAATTTGAAACACAGGATGAATGTCCTATTTCAAATGTGTCCTGCAAATTTGGTCCAGATCGCATAATAAATATCGAAGTTATTCAATAATTTTTTTGTCGCAGTGCAGATTGGGCAAGCTTGGTAAGATTTCGTATTTGTTAGGGCATTAAGCACTTTGCCATCAATTACAGTCAAATACAAGCTAAACCTTACATATATACATTGCCTTTCATTGAGATCTACTTTAATAGAATTTAATGCACTGATTTCGCTTTCCATACGTTTGTTCTCATCTTTAATAACTTTTATGGATTCTTTAAGAAACTCCAATTTTAACGGTCTGCAAAAACGTATACTCTGCGGAGTTTGATTGTTCCACAATCAATATTGCCGGACGAATCGATCAGACGAAGAGGCATAACTGTCGTGGCAAACAGTGAAGAGTCTGCATCTTGGGACTGGCCGTTAGTGTAAGCCTGATTATAGTTAGCTTGTCCCGTGCTGCCATCAAAGCCATAACTCAATATCAATTCGGCAGATAAAAAGTCAGACTGCTGGATGTTCAGTGCCGTTGCAATAGCCTCTTTTTGGTAATCCACTATTCCACTTGTTGTGTGATTCAATAGGTCTTGCAAAGAAACTTTTGCTACGGTGTCCGTTACAATAATATTGGCTGGTCGGCAGTCTTTTTTCTTTTTACTTACATCATGATAATTGGGATATATATCAGCTTTCCTGCATTTTGCATCCTCTCGAGTTGAGCAATATTGTTCAGTTGTGAAACCTTGATCAAAGCCAACGTCTCTTCAGCGGAAGATTGCAAAGGCTGAACCACGGGCTTGTTTGTCATTTTGCGAATAGTGACGGCTTTTCCAGGGTTTAATGCAAGTAATCTTAATAGGACAGCAAGATTAACTAGCCCGCGCCTACGAGCAGCTATGCTTGCCGCTTGAGTCAGTAATCTTGCGTTATGTTTTTGTCCCGCGAAGAGGTCGGCTGCTTGCCTTCTTTGAGCTCTTCTACCTTTTATATTGAATGCCATTTTTGGACGTCCAACTGGTTTTTTTATTTCCTCTCCTTTGGCTTCTTCTCTAGTTAAATTAAGGCTCATATAACCTTCCATCCAATTTGAATATGTCTTTTTGAACCTTTCCACCTTCCTACAGCATTTTTGCCAATTTCGCCATAAATTTGCAGAAAAATTTCGGACTTTATCTTTTAAATAACGATGATTTTCTTCCAAAACGCTGCCATCAATTTTGTCACTAATAAAAGTGTATATAGCATTTTGTTTCTCACAAAAGCTCCTTTGTTTACGCCACACTTCTAGCAGATATGCATTGCTGATTAAGATGTTGCTTCCTAATAAATGAAATAACGCAAAAAGGCGCAAAAAGCGCACAATGTGCTTACTAGTTCTGAATTCAGAATTGACAACTCTACAACATGTATATAGACACTCACTGAAATAATTTGAAATTTGTTTTTAAACTCTTTGGAAAGTTCAACTTTCTTTCCAAAAGTGACAAGGGGACACCACTTGCTAAATATACAAATTGTTAGAAAAATACGAACGAAACACGCAACATATTAGTATCAACACATAGTACTAACCTGAAGAATTAATATTCATTTTGAATTTGATTATTTAATGATTTTTTGTCAGAGATATGCCAATTTGAAATTGTTAACCTTTAAGACAGCACGTGTTGTTCGCTTGCAACAGCTGACTTTAACAGCTGTTATTTTAACACTAAACTGTTAAGTTAACATTTTAGGTATGTAACATAGCATTTTGATCATTTCTTAACATGGTAACATTGAAAAAACGGAAATTTGCATACTCGCGATAAATGAGATTTGGCTACGGAAACGGGTCAAATTCAACATAGTGCCCTGCAAAGCGTATTACAATTTTGCCCAGAAGTTTGAAACGCATAGAAGTATTCATTTCCGACCCCATAAACCATATATATTCTTGATCAGGGCGACGAGCTGAATCGATTGAGCTTTGTCTGTCCGTCAGTCTGTCTGTTTCTACGCAAGCTAGTCTCTCAGTTTTAAGGCTATCGAGCTGAGTCTTCTTTTTACTGCACGCTGCTAATATGTCGCAACAGACCGGATCGGATGACTATATCTTATAGCTGCCATAGGAACTATCGGTCGAAAAATGGGTCTTACTAAGAAAAACTTTTTTGTTTTCAATGTTAGCATCCTCAAACTCGTCCATTATTAATATTAGATGCTTTCAAACAGATTTGCAAACTTTGGTCAAAATCGGATGACTATAACTTATAGCTGCCATAGGAACCATCTGTCGGAAAATGGGTTTTACTGTGAAAAACTTTTTTGTTTTCAATGTTAGCGTCCTCAAACTCGTTTATTATTATTATTAAATGCTTTCAAACAGATTTGCAAACTTTGGTCAAAATCGGATAACTATATCTTATAGCTGCCATAGCACAGTGGATCCGCTTGTATGGAAGAGCGGCCAAAACTACTAAAAATGGCCTTAGCCTGCTGAAATTTATAACAAAAATATAGAAAATTTGTCTAAACATATAACAACAAAAATCGGATATATCGAACGGCTATATCCTATAGCTCCCATAGGAACAATCGATACAAAATTATAAAAACATATTTGTTTAATCTAATTTATTAAGATTTTGTTATTTATTTACATAAAAGTAATATATTAAGAAAGAATTAAAGATATTTTTCATTTTTATACATATTATCAAAAAAACTAAAATAAAAATCAACAAACAAAATATTAATGAAACAAAAATTATAAAGCATCGTCAAGTAATTCATACACAGATGTAAGCAAAATCGATCTATCTTTTTTAGGAAGTTGTCTCTGTCCTGTTAAAAATGGATCTGAACGCAATGATAGGTAGTTCATGACATCTGTGTTTGTTAAAGTACGAGACACTTTCCGACTGTGCTGAAGTCTACATTTTTTTATTTCCTTGTTATTGGACTCTGCAGCTTCCTCTGAAAGCTCTCCAATCGATGCTAATGCATGCTCTATTACAGCTGAACCATGAATTAATACTTTATGGACGGTAGCCGGTAAATAGTACCATGGATATGCAGCTATTAGATATTTAGCAGTATCCAGCGCGTAATTTTGGAATTTCGCCACATTAATTTTGTATCCCGATGCCATGGCTTGCAATAATGTTGCACATCTATGAATCAAAGATGCATCGATTGCTGTTATTTCGGAGCTCAAATCTGCATTACAAAAGAATTTCCTTGCGAATTTCCTTCCGTCGTTTGAAGATCCTCTACCTCCATCTCTAGGTATGTCCACTAGTATTCCCATTTTTTCGCGAAATTCCTCCTGAATGTGTTTCTTCCTGTTCAATACATTAATCTTCTTTTCTTCATCTCGTACTTGCCACATTTTGACCTCTAGCTTATATGAAATGTGTAAAAAGTATTCAAAGAAGAGTATATAAGAATGTACTGGAGATAAGCCAAATTCATAAAATCTTGGGTGAACTTCTTTACTCAAACATTTTTGTATATTGTTCATTTCTGTTGGCTTTGCTCCACATACATATATAACACGTTGCCGAGGATGATTCGCTGATTGCGTTGCACACCTTTCCATCAACCATAGTAAGATGCAAGCTATGCGTAATAAGAACTTTTTTATTAGAGACGCTTAATTCCTTTGGCTTTAGTTGTTTTATTTTTGCGTCAAAATATTCTGCTTCGTCTTTCGACACCTTCGCGGTCTCTTTCTTAAATTGAAATCTAATTGGTCGACAGTAACGAGTCGATGATGGCCGGGGGTTTTTCCAAATTATTGTGTTATCTATTTGAGTAACCAGTTGGAGAGGTACGTAGGATGTTACAAATAAGCTTCTGTCGTCCGAATCACCGTTTGAAAAGTTTTGCTTATACTCGCTATGCCCCGTACTTCCGTACTTCAAAGCCCCATTTTCCAATTAAAGTTAAATTCTTAACTATATTTTCAGGCATAGTTTCAATAATGTTGTTTTGAAGCTCTACTATACTAGATGCCGTATTGTCTAGTAAGCTCTGTAGTTCGACTTCCGCACAAGATTCGTCTATATAAATACCATCAGGGTATCTTATTTTTTTTTAACTTAGTACTCTTTGGTAACTGGGAAAAAATTCAAAGGATATTTTGCTATTTACAAAGTTTCTTATCAGCAAATATTTGTGTTTTGTCATCGAAGTCTCCATTAAAAGCGAAATAACTTCCATGGGATCTGCCGGCAGGAAATTTTGATTTCGATTATCATTGCGTAGAGCAGAAACAGCGGACTCATCAATTTTAATGATCTGACCTACACGTCGTCGTTTTGTTCTCTCTGAAGCCTCCTCAAAATCAAGTTTAGGACGGCCCCGATGAGCACTTTTCTCTATTTGATTTGATTTGCAATAGGGGCGTTTTATTGTAATTGATTCTTTTTTCTTAAGCCATCCAGATTGATATTGAATAACTGAAGATTTTTTACGTTTGTAATTTTTCCAAAAAGTTACGATTGTTTTACAGAGGTTCTCAATTTTTTTTGACACTTCGCTCAAATCTGGAATAATGTAGCCGTTGTTTTCAATGTTCGCTTGCACATCGGAAATCAATTTCTTCAATTTTTCTGCGTTTGTTCCATTACCTGTGCACCTCATATTAAAAATATAGAGACGTGGAAACACACACTTTTGCGATGCACCTACCAAAATCAAATATGATTCAAAAGGAAGAAATAAACAAAATTTAAATAGTAATTTACAAATTAATAGTTTTGCAAAAACACAAACCACGAAAGACGAAGACAAAGCAACAGCGCAAAAGCGCAACAGGCCAATAGGCAAAAACTCACCTTTAACTGCTTTGATATTTTTTCGAGTAAACACATATCTGCAAGTTTCGGCAGCTAATTTTAAAACATTCAACAACCTAAAAGTAAGACGAACACACTGGCATACATACCAATTTCTGGATTTTCTTGGAACACAACTAAAACTTTAACTAAACATAAAATAGACTTTCACAAAATACACAAAAAAGGGTTATTCGATCAAATTAGTTTTACGACAAAAACTTTGTCAGGAAAGTTAATTATTAATATCTTAATTTAAAGTAAATACCTTCAGTTTCAAAATTCATGTTAAATAATTGAATTCGGAGCACTCCAGCTAACGTCTGATCTCTTTAAAGGGCGATTTGAAAGAGAGAAATAACTTCCCAAGCGCAGCTGCGTTGCCAAAATGAACACGTGTTCACGATTGCAAAGCTTTTTTTTAGAAAGTACCGTTAGATTTCAAGTAAAATCCGGGATGCCAAACAGAAGTTTGGACTTTTAAGAGACAATTTCGTTACATTTTGCTTAAATAATACATCATCACATTTTTTGATTTTTGGCCACTGACGGATCCACTGTGCATAGAACCGATAGGTCGGAAAATGAATCTTAGTGAATTTTTTGGTTTTAAATTTTATCCTTCCTAAACTCGGCGATTGTTAATTTGATATGTTTTGAAAAAGATACGCGAAATTTGGTCGAAATCAGATGTTTTTATGTCGGAAAATGGGGTTTAGTTAGAAAAATGTTGGATTTTTATTGATTGATTACAAGGGTATAAAAATTTCGGCACAGACGAAGTTATATATATAGATGACTGTTTGTCTGTCTGTAAAGTCTGTTTCCTATGTCTACCTAAACTTAAATAGACGGATGGTGAGGATCGAAAGGACCAAAAATCGCGAATTTTACTAGATAAAGATTGTAAACTATTAAAAGTTACATTTATATTCGCAATATCTATAAACTTTAAAATTATATCAAAATCGGATAATAAATAGCCGAGTTGAGAAATGCATTGCATACTTTTCAGGAACACATTTCTTTCCCTAAGTAATGGGTATATGGAAGTAGGTTAGAGCCGACTTTAACTCACATTCTCGTTTCGCTTGTAAAACATTTGTGGGGTGCATCTCAAAAACCTAGTGCGCTTTTACGCTTTGCTTTTCATTTCCTATTAAAGCACATATAGCATTATTGCCGGCACCTGCATAAGCCACCTCCCTCCACCCCTCACTCGCTCTCTCTCTCTCTCTCTCTCGCAGTCTGCCTCATCCTGTTAGTCCATGAAAATAGTTTCTGCGGCAACAGTAAATCACGAGAAGCGCCGAAAAATGCAATTAGACGCATTAACGTGATTGCGGCACAAATACAAACGCAAAACAGTCCACGCCCCCCACCACCATCTCACCCCCGCACTCCACTCTCTCTCTATATATAAATGGCCGCAGGCTATGCATAAATTGCCAAAAATTTTCATTTTGCCATTTAATTAAATCACACGCAATGGAGGGAAATGCCAAGGAAAACCCCCAAGATGTTTGGCCAGAGGCGAGTAAAGCGTCAACCGCAAATGTCGCCAGCTAATTAGTTACCAAAATACGAAAAGCGTTCATCATTTGCATTTGGTTTTGATGTAAATTGAATTTTTTCTTCGTTCTTTTTTTTTTGCCAATCAAATTACATTTACTTAGTCTACGATGGGGAGGGATAGGGGGTGGTTGTGTTTATCTGCCCTTGGCCTTTATCAAATATTTATGTCAGACGCATGGGAAAGCAACTGGAGCAGCAGAAATCATTGCCTACTTTTTGGGGCAAATGTTCGCTCCGTTGTTTTTTTTTGCTAATATTTTGTATCATAATTGAATTCATTTTGATTGAATAACAATTTGCATTTGTATAAACCAAATATGCAAACAATTATTCACATTTGCCAAATGTTTTATCAAAAATTGTTCTCCTAATCAATTCATGCAAATTAGTTGCAAAACAAAAGTGAAAAATTTTAATTATTAAATTACAAAACGAGCAAATTTATCAATTTCATATAAATAAAATTTGTAATTTCTTAAACCCAAATTGTAAATGTTTAATGAATTTTTGGTTTTTTTTTCCACCATTTTGTTGTACATTTTATGTACATTCTTACACAGAGCATTGAAATTGCACAAACCGCGAGGACATTGTATTTACATATGCTTGCACGGACACACATGCAGACATATATATATATATATATATATATATTTTATTTATAGGCGGATATCTGGTGTGTGTTTTTTTTTTTTGTATTTTTATTTTTATTTTGTACAATTTTTGCTACAGCCATTTGCAAATCCAATTAGCTTAGATTAAACACATAAAATGTGGCATGTTGAATGGAGGGAAAAAGAGGCAAAAAGAAAGTGCAACAGCACAATTGGTTACAACCGTATGGTGAGGTGGAGCTGGGGAGGGGGTAAGCGGCAGGGTCGCGGGCATTTCTCTAGCGACAGCGAGACAATAAATCTTGCATACAATTTATTGACAATGCTTTTTGGGGCGTTGAGCAAACAATGTCCTTCCGTTTTGCTGGGTAACACAACAAAAGGATGCAACTGTGTGGAAGGGAAGCGAGGGGATGGGGATGGGCTTTTTTTTTTTTTTGTATACTATTAACAATTAACGTTACAATATAAAGTGAAACGCGTATGTGAGAGAACTGAACTGAATTTTTGAGAAAATGAAAGATGCAAAAATATTTTTAGGAACTTTTATGTTTAACAGGGCTGCAAACCGGTTCCAACCCGGAATTTCGGCTTTTTTTTTTTACTGTAAGCCAAACCCTGAACCGAACCACGAGGACGAAAATAGTTGAACCCGTACCCGTTCCGAACCCAAGCTATTGATTTGGTTAAAAAAAAAAGTCTTTGATTTGTTATTTTCTCCTTTTCGCAATCCCATTGGTTATTAACATACATACATGCATATATGTATGTACATATGAAGAATCAGAGCGTGCTATTGTATGTAGTACTTCTTTGCCTACCTATGTACATATGCATACATTCATACGTATGCGTAATTTATATTACATACACATAGACCACAATATTTACATCCGGTGTCCCAAAAAAAAATTTATTTTTTGGTTTGGCATTTTCTGAAAGCTTATAAGTATTTTTGAGGTTTTTTTTCAGATTTTTCGGGAAACGTTAAGAGGTCGCGCAAGTCGAATTTTCCCCAAAAATCGGGTTTTCCGTACTGTTTTTGAATTTTACTTATAACTTTGTCAATAATCACGATTTTCTTAGTCTTCAAATCAGCATTTTAAAAGATAAATGGTCAAATTTTACTTTTATGAGCACAAACGATATGTTATGGCTATGCTTTTGCTCATTTAGTTACCGTATATAACATTTTTTCGTAAATTTCGCATACATTTTGTAAAAAACTCATTATAACTAGAGCTCGCAAAAAACTGTTAACACTATCAGCGTGTCTGTGTAAAACTGTTCTGTTACAGACACAACGAAAAGAGGTTGCAAAAAGACACTTTTAATTCTGTTTTGCTCAATAGCTGTTTTCGCTCAACCAAAGATCGCTTTTTTCGTTTCTGTTTTGCTCATGTCTTTCACTGACCGTTTTGCCGAGAGCCGACTTTCAAAGTGTCTTCTACAAATGTAATCGTGTTTGTGACTGAGACGCCTGTGTGTGTGTGTGTGTGAGTGGGTTTGTCTCAGTCAACGATCTTTGTACTTATGTGGAGTATGATGAAAATTTATTATTATTATTCTATCAAATGAAATTCAGAAAATATTAGTTTTTGGTAATTGCTCAACGCCTAAAAACCATATATATTTAATTATGTACATTGTACATATAGTACATAAGACCACACCGCCTACCACACGAACAAAACAAATAAGACTTTTTGCTGACACTTTTTGTATTTTGCTCATTTGAAGACAGTTTTTGCGTGAGCGCTCGCTCACAAGAGTCCCTCTCAGTTGTTATTGGCAGACCGTCTCGTTTGTTTTGATCAACCGAAAATGCTCAACAGAAAACACATGAGGAGGGGAAAAAGTGTTTTGCTCAGTGAGAGACCGAGTGAGCTTCGTTTTTGTCTGTTTTGTCAGTGGGCTGATCGCACTGAAAAAAGTGTTGAGGGTTATTTGCGAGCTCTGATTATAACTCTTAAAATATCTATGAAAATCAAAAAAACTAGTGATGCAGTTCAAAAGATTGATCAATTTTAAAATTAGTTTAAAAAAAAATATTTTAATTTGCCATCACCGTTCCACAGTTATACTCTTTTAAAGCTTTGTACCCATTGCATGCAACTAATAATATCATCATTAATTACAATTTCATCTTTATTGTTATCTTAACCAAACTTTGTACGAAGCCTTTTGGTTGAAATACACAGCACATTTGTCGGAACCGGCCGGATCGGATGACAGTAGCATATACACCCAGCGCCACAAAAAAAGCCGCAGTCTAAATATTCACATACTTGTATGTTTTCTTGCTTGGGGTTTATATAATTATTTTTTTTACTGATTAATGGAATATTTTTAAATAAAAGTGCATAGCAATTTTTATTTTATGAATGTTAGTTTTTTAGAAAAAGGTTTTTTTCCAGACCCATATTAATTTTGGTGACTTTTCATAATTATGACAACTTTAAGAAAAAAAATTATAATAATTATAATAGTGCATATACTCAACAAATAATGATTTTTTTCCAAAAGTATACTTAATTTGCTATAATCTAATATATATTTTGTATCAAATTAATGTTAATTTTTTTTTTTAGTTTAAATTGGTACTTTGTAGTACCCTCTTTTGCTTTAATTACAAATTTTACCCTATTGGGCATCGAATTGTACAAAGCGCTTAAATATTCCTCAGTGATGTCCTCGAACCATACTTTTTCTATCACATCCTTCAATTCTACCATGGTTTTAGGCTTCCTTATTTTATTTTCGCAGACATAAGGGCTCAGACATTCTCTATTGGGTTGAGGTCAGGGCTGTTTCCGGGCCAATTTAGGGACTTAATGCCCAATTCTTCCTTCAAAATTGTTATCTTCGTTAAGAAGAAGTTCAAAATTAATTGATTAAATTGTTTTAATAACAAAAGCTCACTGAATTACTTACATATCGAGCCCGATGGCCAGGTGCAGAATCATCTTGAAAAATAGGATCTTCACTTATTGCCTCAATGCTAGGCCCCAACTCCACTTAAAATTATATCTTTATATTTTTCCGCGTTCACCATACCCTGGAATCATTAAAATTAATTCAGTTTTATATTTAGATATGCATCCCCATATTATAATAATGTATGGTGAATGCTTAACGGTTCCCACACAGCAATTTTCCAAATATCATTCGCCCTTTCTACGGCGCACCTTGCAAGAGCCATCGGGTCCAATGAGATTGAATTTGGACTCATCCGAAAATAGGACTCGTGACCATTCAGAATCACTCCAATTTTTTTTTCCTTGGCCCAGTTTAGCCGATTTTCATTCATTCTTTTATTCAGGAGTGGCTTTTTTGCAGGTGTCCTTGCCATTAAACCCACTTCATTTAAACGACGTTGAATTATTCGGGTCGAAACATCCTTTGCAAATTGTTGCTGTACCTCAGATGCGCTATCTCAGTTGCATTTTTAAGGCGATCTTGCAGGCTCGTTTTCATGATAATACAATCTTCTTGTGCTGTGGTGCATTTTTTCATTCCCGATCCTTGCTTCCTTTCCACTTCACCTGTCTCACGATATTTTTTTAAAAATCGACGCACTGAACTTTCATTACAACCTGTCTGAGCTGCTATTTGACGATTTGGTACATTTTGTTCAGATAATAAAATAGTTCTCTCCTTCTCCCGAATACTGAACTGCTTTCCTTTAGGCCAGAGATGGGCATGCACACATATCGTCACACTTTTCACACGCATACAAGCACAATTTGCGTGCGCCGCATTCGTGTTCTATAAATAGCTTTCAATGCTTATAGCGTACGTGTGAATTTGTGCAGTCGGCCGCGGCAGAGTCCTATGCACACGCAGGCAGCGCGCTGCCTCGTGTGCATTAGAACGTCGCGACGCGCCCATCTCTGCTTTAGGCATACTTTTAAAGGTGTCTTCAAAAATAAAATTCTAGAAAAATCTATTTTGACAACTGAGCTCTTGAAATGACGAATCTATGTGAAGAATATTTAAGGGAACCCCCCCCCCCAAAAAAAAATTATGAGCATAGAACGGCATTTAGGGAAATCCCCGCATAGTGATGGCAAAAATTTATAAATTTTCGAGGTGCGGCTTTTTTTGTGGCGCTGGGTGTACATATTATATATCAACTGAATGGTATTATTGCGTAGATCTTATATATATGTCGATATATGATCAGGCTCAGGTTGTCAAAAAAGACTTGCGGTATTTCCGCAAGCTTGTCTTTGCAAGCGCGTAGTTCTAGTTGTATTCGTCGCATCGGTTCACGCTAGAGCTTTGTTTGTTTTTAGTCGTTCGTGAGTTATAGCGTCGCAAACATGGAGCAAAATAAAGAGAAAATACGGCATATTTTACAGTACTACTACGATAAATGCAAAAATGCATCTCATGCTGCCAATAAAATTTGTGCAGTTTATGGACCCGATACAGTTTCCATTTCCACCGCACAACGATGGTTTCAACGTTTTCGTTCTGGTGCAGAGGTGATCGAAGATGCGCCACGGTCCGGAAGGCCTGTCGTCGAAAATTGCGATAAAATCGCTGAATTGATCGAAAGAGACCGGCATAGTAGCAGCCGTAGCATCGGCCAAGAGCTGGGCATGAGTCATCAAACCGTTATAAACCATTTGAAGAAGCTCGATGTATGGGTGCCACACGACTTGACGCAAAGAAACATTTTTGCCCGTATGGATGCATGCGAATCGCTTCTGAATCGCAACAAAATCGACCCGTTTTTGAAGCGGATGGTGAATGGCGATGAAAAGTGGGTCACTTACGACAACGTGAAGCGCAAACGGTCGTGGTCGAAAAGCGGTGAAGCTGCCCAGACGGTGGCCAAGCCTGGATTGACGGCCAGGAAGGTTCTTCTGTGTGTTTGGTGGGATTGGCAGGGAATCATCCACTATGAGCTGCTCCCCTATGGCCAAACGCTCAATTCGGACCTGTACTGCCAACAACTGGACCGCTTGAATGCAGCACTCATGCAGAAGAGGCCATCTTTGATCAATAGAGGCCGAATTGTCTTCCATCAGGACACCGCCAGGCCACACACATCTTTGGTGAAGCGCCAGAAGCTCCGGGAGCTCGGATGGGAGGTTCTTTTGCATCCACCGTATAGTCCGGATCTCGCACCAAGTGATTACCACCTATTTCTGTCCATGGCGAACGAGCTTGGTAGTCGGAAGTTGGCCACAAGAGAGTCCTGTGAAAATTGGCTCTCCGAGTTTTTTGCCAATAGGGAAGCGAGCTTCTATAAGAGGGGCATTATGAAGTTGGCATCTCGTTGGGGGGGTCATCGAACAAAACGGCGCATATTTGATTTAAATCGCATTATTATAACCAATTTTATGAACAATTGAAAATTCAATAAAAATACCGCAAGACTTTTTTGACAACCTTATATTATAAAAATTGACGAGTATTTATTATTTTTTTATTTTAAAAATAAAAATTGAAAATAAACCTTATGATTTAATTTTTGTATAAAAATTTAATTATAATAATTATTTTTGATTTTTATTATATAAATTGAATATAATTACTTTTCCTTCCGCCAGGATATCCTGAATCCTGTTCTAGTCCTTCCACGAGGACTGTTCCGTATTCTGTTCAAGGATTCCACACTCGATTTCCCGTCTGTAGTATTCTTGGATACTCCGTTTCGCCGCATTTGTACTTTCACGATTCGTTCCGCACTCGCTTAAATTCCGATTCACATTCACTTCCTTCTATGCCGTCCGCGGCGCCTTATATAGCCCTCCTGGGCTGTCTCCCGGTGTCTCCTTGTCTCCTTCTAGAACGTTTGAGACTCCAAGACGTTTATAGGGGCAAATAACGGGGCATTCAAGGCGAAGAGCAAATTGGAGAGCGCAACTTCGATCCAAACGCAGACGACCTTTGTACTTTCTTTTTCGGGTGTTGGCTTGGCGTTTAAGTTCACATTGGGCTGGCTCGTATAGAGCTCAAATCAGGCTTATTATTAGGTGCCACACCTGCAAGACAGGAGTGGAGACGAATGCCAAACGCCCGATCAGAACAAATAAAAAACAACACGACTAAAACATACCGCTGTGAGAGGGGGGCTACTTTAAATTTATGAATTTTCTTTGGATACGAATGCACTTTGATTTGCTTGATTTTACTTTTTTCCAAAGCACTTGAAAATAATTTTGCCATAAACTTATTGAACGACAAATTGATTTGCTCTGTTTGAGGAAATTGTCAACCTTTGTTGATGAACAGCAATCTCTAATAGAACGAGTGCGTAAGTTAAAGTCGGCTCTAACCGACTTCGATATACCCGTTACTCATGGAAACAAATGTTTATTAGCCTTCCTGTATGCCTGAGGTGGGTCAGCCGAAAAGTATGCAACATTTTTTAACTCGGCTATTTATTATCCGCACAACACAGTGCGCTCTCTAAGCTCTCTCTCTCTCTCTCTCTCTCTCTCTCTCTCTCTCTCTCTCTCTCTCTCTCACTAAGATTGCTGCTGAACGCAATGCTTAGGTTATGGGTGGGGTGGGTGGTGGGTGTTAACTGATCGTTTTTTGCTTATAACTTGAGTATCGTTCATCCGATCTTTATCATTCCTTCAGCAAATCGATAAATAATTTTGAGTACTAGATATCTCTAGAAAGTACGAACCATCTATCATCAAAACTGTAGGAGATATGACGTTTTTTCCAAATTGCGGGGGCGTGAGGGGGCGTGGCAAAAATTGAAAATAAACTTGATCTGCGTGCAGACAATAGGAGTCTACATTTCAAATTTGGTTGCTCTAGCTCTTCTAGTCTCTGAGATCTAGGTGTTCATACAGACAGACGGACAGACGGACAGACGGACAGACGGACAGACGGACATGGCTATATCGACTCGGCTGTTGATGCTGATCAAGAATATATATACTTTATATGGTCGGAAATGATTCCTTCTGCCTGTTACATACATTTGCACGACTTTAGTAGACCCTTTTACTCTACGAGTAACGGGTATAAAAATGGCTGCTTCATCGTCTCGAAAGAAAGCTATTAACAGAGCCTGTGAGATCGTCGCCATTTTTGGCCTGCACTCTCACACAGTTATCTGAGTATCTGAGTATCTCCATCTCTTACCAATTACGTGGAATTAACGAGCCCTAGGTGGCGCTAACAAACTAAAAGATTGCCTATTTCTAGGATGCAAAAAGTATCTTGGGGATTAAATACAGCGACATACGCACTACAGGTATGAGCACATTTCTCCAGAATATGCAGAATATGTAGATAGTTCTCTTTTCGAATGATACCTTCTACTAAATGCCACCATGTAAAGCATCTCCACACCATTATGTTTCCGCTGACACGTTTGACAGTTTGCTTCACATGGTGACTTTGAAGACGTTCCCCGGGTCTACGCCAGACTGACAATGGTTAAATTTGGACTCATTAGACCAGATAACACGTTTCCAATCATCAATGGTCCAATTTTTGTGCTCCTTTGCTAATTTCAAACGCGCTTTAACATTCTTATCAGACAATGCAGGTTTGACTTGCAATTTGGGAGTCACATTTTGTCTCTTTTAAGCTGCGATCAACTCCGATTGGCTAATACCAAGCCTCTCGGAAGGCAACTTTCCACCAAACCATCCAATAAGCCGGATGGTGAACTCTCTGAACTCTCGAAATGAGTATGGACGTTTGATTTGATGATGTTGAATGATTCCTCTATGGTGAACATTTCCTCATAAGTAAATAGAATTCGTCTGTGTGCATTGTTCGCGCACTGGCGATGCAATGCTTTCGATTTAATGCTGTTGTAAGCAAGTGGCCGGTGTGTCTCTTGTATGCACTAAGTCCCAAGTCACGTTTTATGATGCGCAATATGCTGTCCTTGCTGATATTTGACAAATTCCATCTTTCACGGCTTTGATGGCTTGTGGCGTTCGGTCTTTTATTCCATCAGTATACTCAAATAACTTTACGGTACGATACACAAATTTTCGGTTGATTTTCATTGGGCGTAACATACGAAAAATTGCATCTTTTGTAGCCAGATTTATGCAGTCCAATTACGACAACACGATTTCCGCACAATTGCAAACAACTAAAGCCAAAAAACTTTTGATGCAGCAATATAGCATAAATGTCACTTGTCAAATAGTCGTCAAGTTGGAGTGGATGCGTTCAATGGTTCTCGACAAACGAGTGTGTGCAATTTGTTATTGAATAAAATGTAAACATTTAACACCTGTAGAACATTTAAATTGGTTGCCTTGCTTAACATTGACACGAACATGACTTTGAACTGTTTGCCTTGATGCGCAGAATGCCACTAAAGGCAAATAGTTTGCCCAAATTTTGATGAAATTCTAAATAAGTTGCTTTCCCTTACATTGACACAAAAACGACTTCGACCTGCTTGCTTTGACGCGCTGAATGCCACTTAAGGCAAATAATTTGTCCAAATTTTGATTTTAATGGAAAGCCAACTTTTCGTACATGTTTGATCAAATTATTTGCGTATGGAACCATAGTTATAGTTTCAAGTCCAGCAAAATCGTCAAAACAAGGTAAAAATTCAAACAAAGTTTCAATAATATTTGAGCAAAATTATTTGCTTGCAGTTAGCTTTGATTGAAAGCTCTTGTTTTTTGAGTAAAGCTTTTTTACAACATTTCTGCCATAAAAGCTGCCCCTACTCTTTGTATAGCATCAAGCATTTGTGCCATACAACTTTTGCCATAAAAGCTTTTGCGGCTTAAAGCGACCTCTGGCGCTTTTTCTATGCACTTTTTGCGTTGGCCTTAATCTTAAAGTTTGACTTGAGAAAAACTAGCTTAACAGAGTTTTAAGTGAAATATGAAACGTTAATTCAATTTACTTTGGCAAAGTTTCTCCCCCACCTTCGAAGTTTGTTTTCAACTGATAAATTTTCCAGCTGGCTGAAAATTAAACTATTTTTGCTGTTGCTGACAGGGAGCATAAATAAATAAACATTTTTTCTTGTTTTAATTTGTTGCTGTTGCTGTCAGTTTTATGCTGCCTAGACAACAACTATGCACAAAAACCGAGCAACAGAACCAGACACAACTGCCATTAAAAATGCAACACTGCTGCTGCCGTTGTTGCTGCCGTTGTTGCTGCTGCTGTTACTGTTGCTGCAGTGTTGTGTACTCTTCGGTCATACAAAATTTAGGTCACTGCGGTAATATTTTGTAGAGGTTGTAATGCCGCCATCGTCAACCCAAGTGCATGTTGTTGCGTTTGTGCCCAAGCGATTTGTATTTAGTAGGCAATTGTATAGAAATTACTTAAAATTTAACATAATTTTGTAAAGGATTTTATACTATGGTAAAGTGGGAACATCATTTGTCAAATAACAACAATCAACAGTAGAAGTAAATGAAGAACAAGTAGTTTAATATGCCCTAAGAATAACCTGAACACTTGATTCATTTGCTAACCGAATGTACTACACAGTGGAAAACTCAAAATTGTCTGGGAACTGGACCAATAAATTATGAAACTAGAGGCATCAGGGAGCAACACCTCATACCCAGTTTTTCTTGATCACGTCAAGTCAACAACATCGGTTGCTGTTTAAAAAAAAAGGTGAGAGCTAAAATTTTGGGTAAATTCACCAATTTGGTCGATTTTAGTGACGAACACGGAGAAAGATTTCACCAGAAAATCGCTACAATTAGAAAGTAGATACAAAGGAAAATTCTTCAATTTATGTTAATACAATATTGTTGATCCCTCATTAGGGAAACAGATCCTAGAAATTTCAGACGTCAAAATAAAAGGAAAAAAGTTTCTTTTTTAAAAAATAAAACAACAATATATATTGCTGATAGTTGGCCCTCGTCACATTGCATATTGTATTGAGAATAATGATCTTTGGTAGCTCGTGTTTTCGGGAGATCAGGTACCATTTAATCCACTGCTGTCCGTAGCAATAGTGCCTTCCTCCTCTCTGGCCTGCCTTTTCAAATATTTTTGAGCTTGAAAATTCTCCCAAGGAATGAAATTGGGAAGAACGGACTTTGCCTAGGCCAGTGTGTTAAACTGTCGCTCAGATTTTACAGCAAAAGGGTTTTCATAATCGCGCTGCAGCACGTTGGCAGCTGCTCTCCTCTCGGAGGTCTTCTTCACACCGCTGGTCCCTTTCAAAATTGGCTTCTAGTTGATGTGGCTCATTGTTCGGAAGGCTTTGCTTAAGCGTCAATAAATAAATAAGTTGTAACATTTCACTCATTTTGAAATAAACGTAAGGCTTCAAAGTATACTATGCAAACCAAATTTGAATAGAAACTTCTTACATTTGCCCTTGGCAATCGCAATCGTATATATCCTTGCCAATGATTCAGAGACATCTTAATTTTGACGGTATGTCTTTGCTAGCTACTAAATATAATGATTGGAAAGAAATTTCTATGAGGACTATTAGGGTAGTCTAGCTAGAAGAAAATTTCTGCAAACACTGTTAGATTTATTAGCGAACAGCTATATCATTAACCAATCACAGTGATACATTTTCATATTGTAAAGGATGTTTTTTAAACTCAAAGGAAATGCGCTTAATGGTCAATGTTGCTATAAGGCAATCGCTAGTACAAAAATGCCTATGAGTGCAATTCGGTCTATTTTCATCTCTAGTTTATGGCCTATATGGACTCGATAATGATTGATGTCAAATGTGGTACCCACTATCGCGGTTTTCGATGCATTTTACCATCTCTTAAGGGCACATTTTATTGGTCAGCATCTCAATATATTTAAAATCTTACAAAATTCTATCGAGTGGTTTTCCATTGATTCCATTTTCTAAGTTAGACCTCTATGGGCGGGGTACTAATCGCTTGTACATTGGAGCCGGGAATTTAGTATAACAATTGAGGTGACTCCCTTCATCTTTGGTGAATTTTCCAAAATTTTAGCTCTCATCTTTTTTTTAACCAGCAACAAATGTTGTAGCTGTGTGTTGCTAGTATAAATGTGACCATTAAACGCGAACTTGACATGATCAAGAAAAACTGGGTATGAGGTGTTGCTCCCTGATGCCTATAGTTTCATAATTTATTGGTCCCGTTCCCAGGCAATTTTGAGTGTTCCACTGTGTTATACTCAAAATTACAAAAGTTGCCCAAAAAAACCAAGTTTTGACCAATTTCCTACAGTTTTTCAACTTCATCTTGAAACCCGTTTCAAATTTGGACATGTAATACAGCACAAAGTTGTAGCTTAGACCAAAATAAACAAACCGTTAGAACGAACCAACTTCATTTAGTTACTCTTTCACATAGTTATAGGCCCACAAGCACGTACAACTGTCATAAAAACTTGAAAAAACGAACATATTCGGTAAAAAAGTAAAAATATTCAATTTTTTAATTTACAGTTTTTAAGTTTTGTTTTCATACTATTTTCCTGATTTTATACAAAATAATCGAAATTTTTGACTGTGTCGGCCAATTGGTACCAAAAATTGCCATTTTGGGAGTTTTGGTTCCAATTCTACATGCTTAAGGGCCCGTAACTATACGAAGCACCAATCGAATGAAGTTGGTATGTTTCAATCGTTTGTTTAAATAAATCCAAGCTACGTTTTTGTACTGCATTGCTTATTCAAATTCATTACAGTTTTCAAGACAAAGTTGAAAAACAGTACAAAATGAGGGGAAAACATGATGATTTTAATACATTTTTGTAATTTTGAGTATAAAGATGTGACTTTTTTGACTTGCTTCGAATGTTTTGTAAGCCAAGCCAAGAGCAACGACTTTCTCTAGGACGTCTAAGCGAAATTCCAAATAGTTTACGAGATATGGAGTTGCGAATCCCAATCAGAAGCTAAAAACTTCTAACTGCAATGAAAAGAAAACGGCAGCTAACCAGACCAAACCCAGCAAAGGTTTTTGTACTACCATCATAACCTTTCAGAATTTTTTGGTCCCGACTCTATCAATTTTTTAGTGTTGCACAGTGTAATCATCAGTGTAATCTGAGAAGCAGCGTCACAGTTTCCGATTATTTCAATTCCATAACAAAGAGTGGGTGTCAAGTACGTCTTTGCAATAAGGAGTCTGAGATTAGTCGGCAAATAACATTTAGTCAACGAAAGCTGTCTTAGTATTCCGTGGGTATTTCCAGCGACTTTAGTCACTTGTTCATTCCAGCTAAGAGGGTCATTTAAAGTTATACCTAGATTAACGGCTTGAGCAACATATTCTAAAGGTGTGCCAGCAATATTTAGTCGAGGTAGATTTGTGGTACTTAGTGGCTTTTTATAAATTACTATGCATTTACATTTTGTTGGATTTAGTGATAGTCCGTCATTCATATATCGACGCACTCATTTATTCTATTTAACGGACGGCTAACATACATCTGCACATCATCTGCATACATGTGGACATTACAATTAGACTGGCAGGTCATTTACATATAATGAGAAAAGAAGGGAACCAAGGACTGACCCCTGGGGGACATCACGTTTAAGGTACAAAGTGGATGATATATCAGACTCCGAAACCACTGTCTGTCGTCTATCACAAAGGTACGATTTAATAAGTTTTAAAGCAGTATTTGCGAATTTATAGAATCTGTCTAGCTTCGTTATTAAGATTTCGTAGTTAACGGTGTCAAATGCCTTGCTAAAGTCGAGTAGTGTCTATTTGCCTTCTTATATCCTCTGTTATGTTTATTATTGCCGTGGTGCAGCTTCTGTTCTTTCTATATCCTGACTGTTTATTAGTTAACATTAAGTTGTCTGTTAAAAATTTGCATATTTGATTTGCTATTAACTGTTCTACTACTTTTGACAAAAATTGTAAATTTGAGATTGGTCGAAATTGATTGTTTCCTTTTAGTATAGGAATTATTTTTGCGAGTTTCCATATTTCTGGGAAAGTTGATGTCGTAAGGACTGTGTTGCAGATATGGCTAATGTGGGGTAGAATTTGTATGAGAATAATTTTAAAAAATTTTGTATTCATGTCGTTCAATCCTATTGCATTGGACTTAATTTTAAGAACAGATTCAAGGACATAACACTGACTCACACACATAAAGTTAAAACTACTATCACAGTTACTATTTGGCATATTTTCAAGATACGTATTATAGGTAGCTTCAGGTACTTCAGATTGCACATAATTTAAATTGAGATCATTAACGTTGGCAGTTATTTTACATCGACTTTTTTGTTTTGCCAATACCAAACTTTCTGAGCTCACTCCAGTTTTGTCCAGTCGAAATAGCAACATTAAATTTCGCAGAATAATACGATTGCTTAGCTATCATTATAAGATTATTGACAGTTTTTCTTAAATATTTAAATCTTCGATGATGCTCTTCAGTCTTGTATCTCTTCCATTTTTTGTAAGCTGTATCCCGTTGTGAGATATGACAGGCTATGTTCTGATCAAACCACGGCTTTTGAATCGGCTTAAGCAGTTTTCTACGCAAAGGAACACAGCTTTCAAATAGATTTCCAGTAAATAGATGAAGTTGCTCTATTTGTGAATTAGCATCGACAAGTCTATATATTGAGTCCCAGTCATACGATATAAATTGATCACTAAGCTGCCTATAATCAATATTCTTTAAGTCCCTGTACGAAATAATTTCCTTACTTTGATGTGGTTTAAAGTCATATGTCAAAGAAATTAGATCGTGCTTTTTTAATGCGCTTGACTAGACTAGTGTCCCCATAGAGCTCATACAGTTCGTGGTTCTTTCGGATGCGAAGTTCATTGCCAACTTCGAAGCATCTTTCGCTCGAAGACGCCAATGGCCGTCTCATCCGCTGCTGTTAATGTCCATGCTTCGGCGCCGTATTGCAGAACTGGGATGATGAGCGACATGTATAGCGCTATTTTTATTCTTCTAGAGAAGGCTTTGCTCTTAAACTCCCTACTGAGCCCAAAGTAGCATCGGTTTCCAAGAGTAATTCTTCGTCTGATTTCCAGGCTGATGTTGTTGTCGCTGATTATCATCGTTCCGAGGTAGACAAAATCCTTTACAATCTCAAAGCTGTGCTATCCCATGGTAACAGTTTGTACACGACGCGTCGACTCACTGCACGTGAATACTAGGTAGTTGCAGAGGTCCGTTTTCGACGTGTACTAGACCGTGAGGCATGTGCCACACTGAGCCGCGGGCGTACTTTGGCTGCAACAAGCTGGTGATCCGAGTCTCTCGAATCACACGCACGTCTAGAACACTCGATGAGTGCCTTCCGTCGATGACATTATGATCAATCTGATTTCGCGTTAGTTGGTCAGGGGACTTCCAGGTAGCCTTATGGATGTCGCGATGTTTAAACCTGGTCCAACTTATGAACATGTTCCTGCCAGCGGCGAAATCTATTAGCCTTTCTCCGTTACCGGAGGTTGTCGGCCGACTGTCAGGCCAAACTGTCCCGATTTTTTCGTCAAAAACGCCTAGCACGATCTTAATGTCGTGATCTCCCAGGGTGCATTGGTTGTTGATGTTCTTTTCACCATGCTCCCCTGTCCAATCCATCGCATTTCCTGAAGTGCGGTAATGTACGATGAATACTTCTCAAGGATATTCATCAACTGGATACCAGCACCTTCTCTGTTGAGGGTGCGGACATTCCAGGTGCATATCCTCAAATCGTGGTCCATAAAATGTTTGCGTGGGTCGTCGTCAGAGGGGCATTGTTTGTTACGGTGGTGGGTACCAAACCCGATGCACCAACCCTACATATTGAACCCTGTAAGCAGGGCTCGCCGCTCACGTTAGCCAGAAGCTTTGCAGATGCAAAGCGTTCTGTTACCAGTGGTCATCAACGAGGAGGTGTGAGTCGACTTAAGACGCAGTAAGCCAGGATCCTCACTACAGCTTTACCTCACTACATACGCTTCCAGAAAACTTAGACGGATAGACGCATTGCATACTTGGAAATAATCGTTATATTAGCTGCAGAGATCACAGCTGTTGATCTTGACCCGGCTCGTGAAAAACTGAACAAGTGAAGAACTGAACAAGTGAGCAATATGAGAAAAAAAGCAATATGACTTAGAAAAAAAGAACAAGTGAACTTGTTCAGTGAAATGAACAATCTTTACCCCAACACTACCCATACATGCACTCACACACGCGTAGCGAGTCTGCCTCTATTTTACTGCATTTTGCACCGAATAATTGGGTTGCAAGAGCAAGAAATTTAATATTATTTTCGAGGCTTTTATTAATTGGCAAACGCCTGCAGCTTTAAACTAAATGCACAACATTAAGTTTATGTGTGTGTGTGTGTGTGTGTAAAAGGACCTCACACACACACACACACAGACACACAGAAAACTTGTGTATACATTTATCAAATTGTTGTTGCATTTGGAGCGCAAATAAGTGGTTTATGATGAAGCCAACTGCCCCTCGTCCTTACCCTCACTCTTCCCTGCTCAATTTGTTGTTGCTGCTGCTGCTTCATTTTGCATTTTTACGAGCAGGGCCAATGTCGTGTGTGTGTGTGTGTGTGTTTGTGTTTTTGTTGTTGTGGGTGCGGCTATAAATTGTTTATACGCTTCACTTGGCTTTGGGGCCATTTGGGATCAGAGAGAAATGCACACAAAAACTGAGGGAGCGTTGCACTGGTAAACAAATTTTCATTGCACGTGCTTGAAAATCTATTAAGCGTTGATAATACTCCTGTTCCAGGACACACAGCAAGGAAATTAAGCTGATTTTCACCAAAAAAAACGAAGAAAAATGATTTTCACAAACGAAAACAATAATTCCAATTTGTTGTTTGTTTTCATATATATGTACATATACATATATATATTTATGGTACGGGTTGTGCGCTTAATTGCATTCGAAGTCAGGCATAATAAAAATTGTTGATATATGTACAGGAAGGAATGACAACAGCAAAAACACAGAGCAAACACAAATGCAATTAAAGTTGACACAAAATTGATAATCAAATTTTAATTTCCGAAAATGCAAAATTCAACAATAATTAAAACTTGCCGTTTGTTCATCATATGGAAATTAATTTAATTAGCACAATAAATATGTAAAAAATTAATTAAACAATTGCAAAAGTTTTATTGTTAATACCAAAAAAAGAACAAATGAAACACAAAAGGCAAAACGGTGTAGACCACAATCAAACAAATGGCAATTGATTTCAACTTTAATTGGCTATTTCCACTGAGCAACAGCCAACATCTTGAGGCAATTCCATACGTTCCTCATGGAAGCATAAGTAATGGCAGAGAAACTTGTTATACCTTAAATTTATACTCTGTCAGATTAAAATTGTCCAGATTTTTGCAACGCATTAAAGAAAGCATACTTAAAGTATATGTATACTTGATCACTAATGTGGTTTCTAAACAGGAACAAACTGATACAAGGATACGCGTCTGATGCTCTCTCGACCAGGAACCATGTCACTATACTGGGAACTGACTTCGAGAAAGCGTTTGACCGCGTGGGAATACACGCAGTCCTTGAACAACTTGAGCTTTGGTGGATCGGTCGTTTATTTACAATTGCATTTGAAAAACTCAACACCACAATACTTTCCCATAAACACATTAATCTTTCAATTTATGCAGACGACGCCATTATATACACAAAACTAAAAGACGCTCTCAAAATTCAAGCATTACTGTCGAAAATATTAATAGACATCCAAAAATGGGGAGTCCTGTCGGGTGCCACATTATCGATAGAAAAGTGTAAAATATTACACATATGCAACATGCCCGATATAAGTCTCGACAATAAAACAATGTCATATGTAGATAATTTAGAAATTCTTGGCATTACATTTGACAAAAAATTAAACTTCAAAACTCAATGTGAAAATCTTAGAAATAACCTAAATAATAGGCTTAATATAATTAAGTTCATTTCATCCAAATTCTCCCACATACACACAAATACTCTTATAAACATTACTCGGGCTCTGATATTATCGAAACTGGACTATGGGCTCCCTATCTACGGATGGAGCGCCAAAACACACATAAAAAAAATTCAGCCTTCTTACCACGCAGCAGTTCGTCGTTGCCTTAACGCGTTTCCCACATCGCCCATCAAATGCATCTTAGCCGAATCCGGACTCCCGTCCATTCCAGAACGACTAGCTGAAGCCACCTACAAACTGATCCCAAAACACACCAACACACACCAAACGGACTTCTTCGCAAACACTATATCAGTGCCATCAAAGCCAAAAGGTCATATAGAGTTAAGTCTACAATCCGAAGAGTCGCAGAATTTGCAAAGGAAATTAACTCCACCAACATTCCACCTTTATCCAAGATCAGCTGCTACCCGCCCTGGCATCTCCACAGCTCCTATACCAACACTCGATTGCACGAGCATAAAAAAGGAAATACAAGTCAAACTGTCTACAAGCAACTGTTTCTAGAAGAGAGTCAAAAATACGAAAACTGGAGATGGCTTTTTACCGATGGTTCCTTACATAATGGCAGGGGAGCCTTTACGGCCGTCGACTACAACAACACTATCGTGTCCTGCGAAATATTAACAGAATGTGCATCGGTGTTTGACGCTGAAGCGCATGCAATTTTAAATGCTTGCAAAACGGCACAATCATCCGGAAATCGCCATGTTGTCTGTACGGACAGCCTGTCCACCATCGAAGCTGTAAAAAACCTAAACGCTGGAAACGAAACCATAGCGCAAACTCGAAACCTCATAATAAAAAGTAGAGGAAAGATTGTTCTTTTCTGGACCCCCAGTCACATGGGCATCACAGGAAATGAGAACGCTGACCAGGCAGCCCGATATGCTCTATCGGCACCCCTTGTTACAATCGCACCGCTGAACGACGCATCCCTGAAGCGCAAAATTCACGAACATCTACTTGCACTAAAGATGGAAGACTGGTCCACCTTCAACCACCGGTACCGGAACTTTAATCTTAGCTGTACAGCATAGCTGTACCAAATGGTCAGCATACATTAGACTCCGCATAGGGCACACAGCTATGACACATGAGCACCTACTAAAAAGATCCACAGCTCCAACTTGCAGATGCGGAGCAGTCATCACAACCGACCACACTCTCACAGACTGTCAAAATTACAACGATATCAGAGCCCGAATATTTTTAGGCACATCCCCTTCCGATAGCTTAATATTACCCACAACTCAAAACATTAATATGATTTATACTTTCCTTAAATTGTTGTAAAATATTAGACAACATATAAACACATTATAGGGTCGAAGGTCTAGCTACTAGTACTCTAAGCACCACTCAAAACTCTTAGATTTAATATTGAATATTATATCTAAATTTGTAAATAAAAATATATAATACTTGATCAGCATGACGAGCTTAGTTGATATAACCGTGTCCGTCTGTCCGTTCGTCTGTTTCTATGTTATATCCTTCTTCAGTTTTAAAGATTTCTTAACCAAACTTTGCCCGAAGTCTTTAGGTACAAAGACGCTGCACATTTGTCGGAACCGGCCGGATCGGACGACTATATCATATAGCTGTCATAGTATTGATCAGTCGAAAAAGTAGTTCTAGTAAAAAAAACTTTTTTGTTTTGAATGCAAACGCTTCCAAACCTCGAATAGTTCAGTTTTCTACGCATTTACATAATTCCACCAAGTT